>DF819263.1:0-129820 GCA_000836175.1 Taphrina flavorubra JCM 22207 | reverse complement strand
CCTCCCAAAAAAGATTGACAGGTTAGTGCGAGCCACAGGAAGGTCCATGTCATTGTCATTTGATAGCTATTGTCGTTTGGTTTGTTCTATAAGTCTGTGAAGTCGCTTGTTGTGCTTTGTAGCGACGACTTTTGAAACACGATGTTTACGAGGGAGACTCAAACTTCTGAGAGTCACGGTAGTATAATTATGACTCACATTGTCTGCTATAATCGTTTCAAACATCCTCTACAAGTTCATTACTCCTGCGCGTAAAATTACTATGCGAACAAGCGAACATATCTGGCCTACGACATTGCCAATCATTTCATGACCGAATCCGCGAGTGGTGGTCGGGCGAGGTGTCGCGTCAGGGAGATTTTACCGGAACTCTACCTCGGTCGCTACAAGCCGGGCAAGACGAACTCGTTGATTGATGTTTCGGGAGTCCTGGTTCACACGCAAGAAATAAAGATTCCGAATGGCGCCGCCGGTCCGGAGGAGGACGGATCATCCACGTCGGGGAAGAATGGCAAGAATGGCAAGGGACGACGGCAGCACGCGGTGAATACGGGCATCACCACGATCCTGCCGCGACGCGACTTTTTCGAGAGCGCGTGTTATGCGGGGATATTCCGGTTCAACGGATCGGGCGAGATGACGGGTTCGCATTGGATCGAGGAGACGGGCTTATTGCAGTCTCCCATCATGATTACGAATTCCTTCGCTACCGGGGCGGGGATCCAGGGCGTGCTGGAGTACTGTGTGCGTGAGCACGCGGATGCCGAGCACGGACTCGCGGATTGGTTCATCATTCCGGTGATTGCGGAGACGTTTGATGGGTACCTCTCCGACATTGTGCGATTCTCCCTCACGCCCGCGCATTTCGTGCGCGGTATTGATGGCGCGCTGGAGAATGAGGGCGTGCCCGTCAGGGAAGGGAATACCGGTGGTGGGACGGGCATGGTCTGTGCCTGGTTCAAAGGCGGCACCGGGTCGTCCTCGAGACTAGTGGCCGGCAAGAAGAGGAATCACGCGGAGAAGGAGGATGGAAAGCAGCTGGAGGACTGCGAGTATACCATTGCCGCCCTCGTCCAGGCCAATTACGGCCGCCGCGACGATTTTCGCGTGGGAGGAGTCAATGTCGGGCGATACATGGGTCTCGAGGACGCTGCCGCGGCTGCCGCACTGGCAGGACAACCCGACGACGCACAGGTAATCGCGGACAAGGCTGCCGAAATGGACCTGGCCGAGGCCAAGACGCAAAAAGACGGCTCGATCATCGTGGTACTGGCGACGGACGTACCCTTATCGCCCTTACAATTACAGCGCCTGGCCAAGCGCGCGACAGTGGGTCTCGCCCGCGTCGGTGGGATGGGCTTCAACACGAGCGGCGACGTCTTCATCGCCTTTTCCACCGCCGCCCGCGTCCCTTGCCTCGGATCACCAGACGCGTCCCAGGACCCACTCACCGCGACGCCCTTGCCGCCCCAGAACGTCCAGGTGCTCGACGATTACACCATCAACGCACTCTTCGAGGCCGCCTCCGACGTCGTCGAGGAAGCAATCTATAATGCCGTCTGTATGGCACAAACCACCACGGGACCACTCGATCGCGTCGTCAAAGCCATGGACCTCGATCGATTGCGCAGACTGTACCTCAAGCACGGACCCGAGGACGCGTGACGACTTGTGTTTTTGAAACGGTTTTGTCTTTGGAGAAGAAATATTTGTATTGTCGCGCGCGAGAAATGCTCGATGTCAATGAGAAACAAAGCTTTTGCCTGGCGGTTGTTTTGATGTATAATCTATCAGAGGTGTCGCCTGAGAATTTCTCGTGGTCAGCAGATACCTGGCCACGTTTTCTCGAGATCTTGCGGAAAAGATATGCTGGCATTCACACACAAAGACCGCATTTCAGAGCATAATGTACACTATAATTATGGTAATTATGTCATTTTCGATAGTAGTTGTGTGACACAACTCGGCAGTCATTGCAGTTCCGGTGCCTCGGTAGTGATGATGACAATTGCGTCATGGTATCCAATGCAGTCGTGTCAAGTTGAACTATTCATCCAGTGAAACTCGACAGGTACGAAATTTATTGTTGTGTGTTGTGAAACTGTTTACAATGACCTTCTGGAGTTGGGCAGAGACCGTGGGGGGACTCACAACGTCATTCTCGATCGACGCCCAGGCCTGTTCTGCTACAAAAGACCAGGCAGTTCCCGTTACAAAAGATACATTCTCAACGTCTTTTCGGACATACTCATACCCCAGCTCCCATTCTTATGCTCTTCGTATATCTTTGGTGGGCGCAGACTTTCGCATCTCTCCTTGCACAACCCGTTCCAGACGTAAGTCAAGACCCGACCTTGCCACGACTTTAACAGTCACTAATATAATCACAGCCTGCGGATACACCGTTTGAAGGTTTTGGGGATTTGATTTCGGTAGGGCGGCCGTGACCAGGCATGAGTACGGTACTGACACCTCAGAAACTTCATGCTGGTGGATTTGGCGACGGCGGCAGCGAAGGTGGCGGCGTGGGCTTTCCCGGACTCGAAAGCGTTTTCAAAGGTGATCTTGGAGGTGATTTCGCGGCTGGGTCCGGAGGTGATCAAGGAAGTGACTTTGCTGAGGATGGTGCTGGACTTATGAGAGCACCAGCGGCCGGCAAGGGCTCTGATGATGCCGGGGCCACTTCTGGTGGTTGCACCAAATACCACTTCGTATGTCGAAATCTGCTCATTGAAGGCGGCACTAAGTGAACAGGTCTTTGCACGAGGTACCGGCGAAGCTCAGGGCTTCGGTGTCGTTGGGACACCACTGGCGGCTGGACTGGCTTCTAACCTCAAGTCGGTGAGCAAGTATTCGGTCGTTTATGCCGCGGGTCCAATGCAAATGTCGATGCCTGGATCGGTGACGGCGGTAGCACATGTAAGAATTCGAGCCTGCCGATTACCCACAATCTAACGATCAAGATCAACGATTACCTGAAGAAATGTCCGGATGCTAAAATCATCATCTCTGGTTATTGTGAGACATTCTCGATTCAGGTTCCGTCCTTAGACACTAACGAGACAGCACAAGGGGCGGCGCTCGTGCATGATATGAAGGCAGGCCCGTACACAAAAAACATCTGTGCCATCGCTCTCTTTGGTGATCCTCGCAAGCCGGGTGGTATCGGGCGTACAATGGGCAACGGCGACAAGTTCCCCATCGACAATAAAGATGCAATCTTCAATGCTTGCAACTCGTGAGGCACTATCTTCCAATCTTTGCTGTTGGCTAAATGACCTAGGATGGACAATGTTTGTGGACCGAAAAATACGTTGGGAACCGGTACAAGCCATCTTGGCTATTCTACGGGCGTGACACAAGCAGCCGTCAAATTCGCTACTGAGAAGTGTGGGAAGTGAGAGCAACTGCAGAAGGAATGCTTTCGGGAGTTCTGCAGACTCCTGTGAAGAGTGTTTTCGTGATTGTATATAGTGTATGAGTTTCAGGAGTTGTCGGGTGATTCAATCTGTATTTTCAAATGAATGGCTTGGCCACTTTGCGTTCCTCGACACTGCCATTCTCGGTGCGCATATTGTTCCAGCTTGCAGGATACATCATTTCGCCGACTTCATTCCAAGCAAAGAGGACTCCGAGCTCATTCTGAGCGGTGGATAGGAAATACGAGGATTGGTCGCCAAGACTGATGACTTCGGCGCGGATAATGTCGCCAGGTCTGAAGGACGTGTGGATGCGCACCTTGTCCTTCTCCGTAGCTCGAACATCAGCAATCCTCACGATTCCTTGGAAATCCTCCGCTAAAGCAGTCTCTCCGACGACGAGAATGCGAGCATTGGCCTGTAGTCGATTTATCCTAGTCACCCTAGCTAGCACAATGTTGCCCACTTCTGGGAGTAAATTGAGACTCTGACCCGCGGATGATTCGTGTCCTGCTTTAGAAGAGCTGCGCATGACCGAAATCTCCGTTGCACCATCTCTTTTTGTGACTCTTCTTTGTCCTACCAAAGTGCTTCGTATGCGATCCTGAAAAATCGTGGTGCCTAGACCAGAAATTTGATTTTCGACAGGACCCAAATCTTGTCCCGGACAGACTAGTACCGGAGCTGGAGACATCCCTCAGTATCGTTGATGCACCGTGACGAGTATGGGTCGTCCAGATGAGCAGTAGACATAAACTGCATTGTAATGTACAAAAGTTCAAGATGTTCAAGCAGTTGGACGGAGGAGCCGCTGTGAGAATCGACATCATCCACGGACTCTCCATCCAGCAGCTCTGCAGCAGTTAAAATGGTGTCAACCACAACTGCGTGTTTCGATATATCTATTGGTATCTCGTCGTTGTGTCGTGCAAGATCTTGCTATTACTTGCTTGTCACAGTCGGAACAGAATGTCTGCCTTCTTTGCTGATTTGTGGGACTCGGTCTTCACTCCCGGCGTGACACCTACTCTACTAAAGGCCACCTATGGCGCCTTCATCATGCTCATCACCGTGCTCTCCGTCTTGCTCTTCTTCACGAGAAACGTGCACGTCCTGGCCCTGCTCGTCCTCAGCTTTTGTCTCGTCGGCAGTCTGATGTGGTATGTGACACCTCCCATGGCTGGGAAAATAGTTCCACAGAAGATATTGATTGGGAAAGGTTCTTGCAAGAGTTGGAGGCTGCCAAAGCTGCTGGAAAGATTCCTCGCAAGCAAGTGGCGGCTGGACTAGAGAAGCCGGACACTTCAAATGATGCTAGCAAGAAAGTTCTCTGAGACGTGTGGTTTCAATGATTGCATGCCTCTGAGCGCATATGCATGATCTCAGGTGAATGTCTACACATTACATGGAGCATAAATTCTACATTGCATGCCTGGTGTGCTACACGGCTAGGTCACCTTCAAGGAGAAAATGTCTGATCTCGAATAATGGCCGCACGAATCCATGTCGAACCTTCCCTTGATGATGTCGTCCAGGTCGACTTCAGCGACCAAGACTCCTTCCTTGCCTCTCAGTGGACCAGCGAGTATCTCGCCCATGGGACTCACTATGCAGCTACCGCCGGCGATGACAATCTCATCATCTGCACGCTTGACCTGCTCTTTGGCAAAGTGATGGTCGGGGTAATCAGCCGCAGTGGCGAATTGACATGCAGAGAGCACAAATGTCCTCGACTCCGTGGCAATATGTTGCATGCTCGGTATCCAGCTCTCACGACCGTCCACGGTCGGCGCGCAGTAGAGCTGTGTGCCCTGTGAGTAGTAGTGGTATCTCAACAACGGCATACTGTACCACATTAGCATGAAATCAAATCAGTTTCTGCAGCGTTGTTTCAAACGTACTAGTTTTCCCAACAAATTGTGGCAGAGCACATGGCTTTACTTAGCTCGCCCGTGGTTGATGTGATTGACAGTTGCTGCGCCTTGATGGTAGTACTGTCCCCGAATCCCCAAATCAATCGTTCGGCACCCGTAGGCATGAGCTTCCGGTGCTTCGCGACGTACCCGGCCTTGGCGTCGACATACAACGCCGTACAATACAGCGTGGCCCCCAACTCGTCACGCTCAATGATGCCCACCACCATACTCACGTCATTCTCCTTCGCGATCCGACCGATCCTGTCCGTGCTCGCCGACGGCACGACGATCGACGCCTGATGGTGCCTGAAGAACTCCTCCCGACCTTCGGGTGAACGGACCCCGACTTCCGTGCCAAACGTGCTGAACTTCGGATACCCTCCTACAAAGGCTTCGGGAAACACGATGAATTTGGCATCTTGAGAAGCGGCTTGTTGTACTAAAGCTTCGAGTTTCGTCAATGTCTTTTCCAAGTCATTTTGTTGAGAGCAGCTCTGCGCGACTGCAACCTTTAACTTGACCATGATTTGTCCCGAACTAGACTACAAGTTCCGATGGCAGGACTTGACTATTTTCGCTATCGCATCACAAGGTTGCTTTCTTGAATCTCGGTAGCCAGATCTATTGATCTCGAGATTTCGAGATGTCGGCTACAAATTAGATAAAGAGTCTCGGTTGTGGCGGTACTCCACAGTGAGGTCGTTCCAAGTTGGCTTCCCGGTTTCAAGGTTGCTTTCTCGTGCGACGTCAGATTGCCACATTCGAGCTGCCCAAACATTAACGTTCCAATGCATGCGCGTGCATATAGACATTGCAATGTGTCTGCTTGTACCTTTCGACTAGCTCGAACTTTCACGATAAGTAGCAGCTCCGCATCGAAGATCAATCAGTGATGAGCCTACAAGGCACGCATCTGCACAGAATCGCGCGTAGATGCTTGAAAATCCAAGGTGGCATTTCACCACGACTCGTAACGATACGATACTCCTCAAACTCTACGAATACGAACAATGAAAAGTCGAATAAAGTGATTCAAGAGGAAAAGGAAGAGGGTGTGCGGAACCCGCAACGGACACAGGCAGAGGCCGATGCCGCCCTGATGGCTGCCTACAGGGAGAAGTTTGGCGGCGAGACGACGGCCACGTTTGAGGACGGGAAGCCGTCTGAGATGGGACGCGCGGTGCGAAATAATATGTTCAGATGTGCGTCAATGGATCGACTCGACTCGACTCGATCGTCCTTGAACAGTTTTGCTGATGGAGTAGATATCTGATCAGGGCTTTCAAGCAAGGTGGAATGTTGAGAAGCGTGCGGGTATATAGAGTGCGTTCACGCGGATTGAAAGTTGGGGCATATGAAGAGTGATCACTAAATCATCTTTCTACAGTAATGGTGTATTTGAATCTGCATCGACGGTTAATGCCAGTCTCCTGTAAGAACAGCTGAGCAGACCTTGTTCTTGATACACACTTCTCTGGCATTCCCCTCATCTCATTGACCTTAGTGCATTCGTGGGCGGACCGAGACTTCTGTTCTCCAGATTGAGTTGTCTGAGTCGTTCTCCAACATCCATTGATTGACTGTTGCCATGATCGACCCTATTGACGAGATCTTGCAGGTTCAAGTCTCTCCAGGCGGGCTCTTTTGGACGAGTCGCACGAGCGATGCCATTGACCGCCTCTTGGTTGGGCACTTCGTCCTCGAGCTCCGGGTTGAGTGGCTGTAGTTCAGGAGGGAGCTGGATCTCGTCGTCTGGCAGGGTGGTGTTGATGAGGAACTCATCGAAGCTGTCCACCAATTCTGGATGCGGGTTTCGGTACCTGCTATCCTGGCTCATGATGCGTGCACTTTATACCAAGTTTCCTCCAAGAGTGTTGATAATCTCGCCGCTCATACGATGACCGCACTTCGGTGCTGGATCTCAAGCGAGCATGTAATATTCTGCCTGACGATGATAGAACTTGATACCTTAATGAACTACAACACCCAGCTACAACAACAAGACAGAGCACAACCAACAACAACAGACTCCACAATCTGAGAAGTGTCTGCAGGAGAACAACCTGCACAGAGAATGCTGCTCCCCAGAAAGAGGAGCTCAAGACAGAAATTGATCAGACAGAGAACCATGGAGGAGCTCATGAATCTTGTGATCACCGCTGCAGAGTAAATCCACTCCTCCCAGTTCGCTCCTCCCGAGTTTCAACGTGCCCGCCTGCGAGTTTCGTTTCTCCTGTGGAATCTCGTGCAGCAGCAGCAGCTGGAAGGAGGAGGAGGTTGCAACTTGTGCCGTCCACAAAAAGTTTATGGGCCCGTTCCTGTATCCTTGTTTCCTCTAGCCAGGCTCTCTCTCTTTCCTCAAGTATCTCCCCTCATAAACACGATCCGTAGGCATACAATTTGTTCTTTCGAGCGTGTGGCAGCCACTGATTAAGCAAGCAGAAAATGTTGGTCTACAAAGATGTATTCACTGGCGACGAGATGATTGGAGATTCCTACGACCTCAAAATCGTTGACGATGTCGTCTACGAGGCTGACTGTGCCATGATTGAGATTGGTGTGGGCGAGGTCAACACTGGAGGAAACGCTTCTGCTGAGGAGGCTGAGGAAGGTACCGACGACAGTGTCGAGAAGGTCAACAATGTCGTCTACTCCTTCAAGCTCGCCCCAACCTCGTTCGACAAAAAATCGTACATGACCTACATCAAGGGGTACATGAAGAAGGTCAAGGCTCACTTGCAGGAGACTGCACCGGACCGCATCCCAATCTTTGAAAAGGGAATCGCCGGCTTTGTCAAGAAGGTCCTTGGCAACTTCAACGACTACGAGTTTTACACGGGAGAGTCGATGAACCCAGACGGTATGGTCGCCCTGCTCAACTATCGAGAGGACGGAACCACCCCATACTTTTCCTTCTGTATGTACACTGTATAATCTGGAGCATATATCAGACTACTAACAAGATGATAGTCAAGGACGCCCTCAAGGAGGAAAAATTCTAGGTGTCAAACCAGAAGTTGCTCTTCAAAATCAACATATATCGCATAGATTGTAAATTCCATTTCTCATCTTCTTCATCAAGGTTGACATTGCTTGTCCCACCCTGTCTTGCTAGCTATAGCTTATCCAAATACTTTGACTCGATCACAAAAAAAAGGCGATGACAAGCGTAAGAAAATCACATGCGAAAAGTTGCCGCTGGCCCCGCGATTCCAACTCTTTCCCTTCTGACCATCCATGAGTTAGGCCAAGCACGGATCCCCTCATTCTCACGACACTTTGATCCCATAAAGAGGACGGGCTGATTCCTGTCATACGTATCAGTTCGGTCATCAGAGCGGGTCGCGACGCGCTTAATCAACCTGGCGAGCTAGGAAACATGACGCATATCTCGCCCGATTGTCGTCACCACATCGGCATGCCTTCAACATATCCATTTTCGCAGAACGCCGACGATGATGCATAGAAGGACACGCAGCAGGGAAGTGGAGCGGGACCTGAGTCAGCATGTGCAGAATGCGGATTTCGCGAGCGCGGGACCTTTGGAATTGTTGGTGCTGGTACTATTGACCTGTGGGTTCAGTTACCTCCATCTCGCGGTGCCGAAGTTGTCTGCGCAAATCTACGGCGCGACGCCGACGGACGAGTGGAGGCCCACGGTACCCATTTTACTAGTCGGTCTCGGGTTCGCTGCTAGGTCCGCGCGACGAGAGTCTTCGGTGCCGTATATCTTGCTCGGAGCGACTTGTGCCTCTTGGGCGCTGGGCCTCAGGTACGCGCCAGTATATTTCGGTGCGGACGTCCTGGTAATTCAGCGGGTATTGAGGACATGTGGTGATATCGTGGAGCAACTCGTGCAGAAGGGCTATGTCTCGGACGATGCGGCGCTCGACTTGAATCTCGACAGCTGGACACCAGTCGTCGCTTCGTCCGTGGTGGACGCGATATTCATGGTGCCATTGACGCTCGTCTTGGTCAGTATGCTGCGACAACGGTCGCGCAAGACGCAGTTGCCCGCAATCTTCACCCTGGCGGTCCTACTCGGCATCGCACTGATCGTGTCTACACTTTTGTCGCGGTACAGGACCATCCAGGCGTCCGACATTTTTCAATTGATTCCACTGATGGCTGTCCTGGGACTCTTTTCCTCGCGCACATATAAAGCCGTCACTGCAAACCTTTTGTGCTGCGTCGTCATCAGTTGGGCCTTACAAGGGACGAGGACAATCGCGTGCGACAAGTTGCCGCAGATCCTGCTGTGCGCGACGGACATTGGTGGGTTCAGGGTCCTCGCGAGCGCGGAATCAGTCACGGGTCGCATCACGGTGCTCGAGAATGAAAAGTACAGACTACTGAAGGCCGACCACTCCTTGCTCGGCGGGGAATGGTTGCACGAAGGAGGCGCGGGTCAGAGTATCTTTACCGCGTTCTACATGCAATCACTGGCCATACACGCCGTTCCCCGTCCTCTCGAGGACGAGAACGGTACGCTTAAAGTGCTACAGATTGGACTCGGCATCGGCACGGCCACGAAATCCATACTCGCCTCTCCAATATTCCACTCTTCATCGTCCTCGTCATCTCCGACATCGCCACGTTCCGCCGTGTCCATTGATGTGGTGGAACTCGATCCCAAAATCGTGGAATACGCACACGAGTACTTCAACTTGCCCACGACGGCACTCGATCCCCGCATCCAAGTGCACGCCATGGACGCGCATCAATTCGTGGCCGCCGCACAGAACGAGACGTACGACTTGATTTCGCACGACGTCTTTTCCGGTGGTGGGTTGGCGTACCCTTTATTCACGAAACAATTCCTCGCACGACTCAAATCTAAACTGACGCCTTCGCGGGGTATCTTGACGCTCAACTTTGTGTATGCGCCCGGTGTGGCACAAGTAAATCTCCACGCGGTGACGGAGACGTTGCGTCACGTCTTTGCGCATGTCGAGGCTTATATCGAGTCCGGCACCGTGGAAGCCATCAATAATATGGTCTTTATATGTTCCGACAGTGACACGGAAATGAAGCTCGATATTCCGGAATCCGTCAAGGCGTCGCCCGGGTCGTTGGGACAGACTGCGCGACTCATGACGTCCTGGAAGTACGACGCTTTGCCTCCGACCTGGACGGGTCGGGAGAAGGAGAGCAGCATCATTCTGCAGGACGAGTCGGTCGATTTTGGCGCTTCACGCGCACTGGTGCGACCTGGTGAGCGGGCCATGGCGCGGGCTCATTGGCGACTGATGCGCGACCTCTTGCCTCCTCCCGAATCCGACATCTGGCTCTCTTTCTAGCCAATAATCGTCCAGGTTCGTCCTCTACTCTTCTCTCTTCCTTTTCGTCATATTCGCTTCTTCTTGGTATTATATGAAGGATCGAATTGGTCCTTCATGCCGCCCATCTTTTCGAGTGTGCGCTTGACACTAGGGTCGCGTGAATCGTGATTGTTCCAGATGGCGTCTCGCGAGGAAGTGTCTTGTTGTGCCAACCCCTTGTATCGCGTGGCATTATGTCCGCGCACGCCTTGTCCGGACTGCGTGTCCTCTACTTTACCGCTCATTTGTCTCTGCACCACGGGATCGTCCTGGAAGAACCCGCCGCGATGATGATATCTCCCGTTCGTGCCTGATCCTGATGTACCGGTCGTGCCAGAGGAAGTATGGTCTTCTCGCTCCTGCCGTCGCATGGCAATCTTCTCCTCTCGTTCGCGGCGTGCGCGGGCCACGTCTGCAACGTACCTCTCGTGCTCGGGCTCGCGTCGTCGGGCATCGACTTCTTCGCGCTCGCGTTCGCGCTGAAGCAGTGCGTCGCGGTCGCGACGGAGACGCTGGAGTTCGCGGAGTTTCCATGCCGCTCGTTCCGTCTCCTCGTCGAGTCCGTCGTGGTCGTCGATGCGGGACTCTTCGTCCTCGCCGTTCGCGGTACCGGCGGCATTTTCGAGTGCGCGACGGCGGGTCTGTTCTTCTAGAATTTGACGCGCCTGTACCCGTCTCTTTTGGACGTCGTCCAAGTCTGTCAATCCTGATTCAGCATCTTTATTCGTCGTTGTAGGAGGATCGACAGTATTTGTCAAAGTGGTAGTCGCGGCAGGCATGGATTGCCGTTGGGATCTGGAGATGAATGTAGGTTTGAGCAAGACTCGACGAGGCCGCTCTTCCTCCTCTGATTCCTCTTCGGACGATCCACCTTCATCAGTCTCATATTCGTCCATCGATGCGGCCTCGCCATCCTCATCTGCCGCGACCGCCGCTGCTTCCAACTCGATCCGTTGAAGCTCCAGTATACGTTCCTGCTCATAGTGTCGCTGTAAATCGACCTTTCCCAAATTGATCCCAGTCTTTGTCCCCGCTGCATCTGTACTAGTGGATTCCTTGGTCCCTTGTGGATGAGTTTCGAGGTCTTCTTCCTCCTTTTCAGCCTCAGAGTCAAGATCTGAATGGTCGCTGACGTCCGCGCCTTTGCCGGCAAAGTACCGACCGACCGGTTTTTTGACTGCTAGCTTCGTGCCTCGCCCATCGCCACGCATCGTTGCGGGCATGGCTGGAGCCGGCATCTGTGGCCGCGCAAATCGGAAGAAACGGTATGCGATAATGTACAAGAATTATATTCATGTCTATGGAATTGTAAAGTAAAAGATGTTTGGCGTCATGGTAGACGGAGATGCCGGGCTCACCGTTTGAGGGTTCGCTGCTTCTCTGCGCCGCGTGTGATTTTCGTCTCCACAAAGAGACCTTTACGCTTCCTGACTGCGTCCATGTACTTCTTCGCGTCCAGCACCCGGTCGCCCTGCGCGCCGTACTCTTCCACCTCGTCCTCCGTCGTCGGGATCCAGAAGGGGTCCTCGTCCAGGACTTCGAAGCCCGTGAAGATGAGTTGCGGACTCGCGGCACCGGACGTCTGTTTCCTGATGTAGTCACTGAACCCAAAGGACTCCACCACGGGCAGGAGGGCCTTAATGGTGAAGAATGGCGTGCCTTCCTTCATCTCCTCCGACAGGATTTTGCCCTTGCGCTTCGATATCACACCATAGACTTTGCCAAGCACTTCCATGGACGCCTGCACGTCACACGAGTACATGGCCAGCATCAGTCGGGGGCTCCATTCCAGGAATCCTCGTTTGAATGCATCCCTCACACCCGAGATGAGTTGACCGTGCATTTGTGTCATCCTTGATCGGAACAAGGCTTCTTCTTCATCTGCTACATTGGTCGAGAAGGACTCTATGAATGTACAAGTACCTTGCACAGGCTCGGCACATAGTGGTCCAAGGTTCGTGGCCAGCTGGAACCCTTGCACGAGGTAGTCCTCAAAGTCTTGTATGCTGAATGTCGTCTCCTCTTCTGGTTGGCTCTGCAAGGTGCCCGATTCGCTCAGATCCTTCAGTATGTGCTTCAGAGAACGCCTCGGGGTATCATCAACTAGTAGGTTCGGCCCAACTCTTCGAGCTCCAAAAGCACAGATGCGATCTATTACCTCTGCCCAGTCCAGGCCATCTTCCGCTTGCGAAAATAGTGTCTGGAGATCTTCTCTAAACTCTGAAAGACTCTTGATGTCCTGCTCAGCACTCAATTCCTCGTCTTCGAGCTCCGATGCGTGATCACTTGCCAGTAGCCTGGCTCGACTGAGCTGGATATCCTTGATCGTGGCAACATTGGCGATAAGATAGTCAGTGACTGCTGGTGGCAATGGACAAACTCGTATTGTGCAAGAAACTTGATCATTTGCAATGCTGGTTGTGGCAGTGCCTCTTCTCAACTCCTTGTTCGGGAGCGCCTTCATCTCTTGTGCCTTGATGATGGTCTCTCGAAACGGTACTATAGGCTCCGATTCTTGGATTTCGCATCTCGCGAACCGTTCCCTAAGATCTTTCAAGCACCTTTGCAGGTGCAATTCTCCTGCCGTCAAGATGACGTGTTCACCAGATTCCTGCAGGAAGACCTCCACACACGGGTCTGCCTGGTTAAGGAGTCTAAGACCATTTATCAGTTTTGGTAGATCGGGAGGATATACAGGTTCAAGTGCAATTCTGACGATCGGAGCACTGGCCAAGTTTATCCCAGCGAGATTGATACCCGGCGAAACAGAGCTCAAGGTACCATTCTTTAGGACTTTGCCTTCCAGTCCAGCAATTCCAAAAACATTCCCAGCAGGGACTTCTCCGAGTGCCACCAGCTCGCGACCCATGATCAAGTATAAATTTTCCACAATGATTGTCGTAACATATCTGTCAGGCTTCGAAGGATCGTACTTGGGACCATATGCGTACAACTTATCACCCACCTTGATAGTGCCACTGTAGAGACGACTGAAGCCTATGAGACAGTCAGTGTCCTCGTCCTCCTTGTCATCCGGCTGGACCTGGTCCCAACTTGTTGTTTCGTCAGTGTTGTTTGTACTTTGACTGTCTGTAGCTTGTGCATCTCTTCTTGCCTTTGCCGCTGCACGCATCTCATCTGCTGTGAGCTGTTTTCGTTGATTTTCAGGCAGATCTTTCAGAGGTATGGCGACCATTTTGCTTACATATGCGACCACCGGGGACGAGTCAGCCGAAGCACACTCAAGCATAGCATCTTTTATGTGTTTGTCTACCGACTTGTGTCCTGGGGTCTCACTAAGAATTGCCGGCAGTCGAGTCTTTTGAGCGGCTGAAGGAGACGGCAAGTAGTCCACAACCGAGATCAAAATAGCAGCTGACATTGGTAGCCACTGATTCATCATGGTTCGTACTAGCGCCGCATGATCTTTCCCTTTGACGTCTCGAGGAAGAATCTTCAGGTTGAGGGTTTTAATGATCTTCTCAACCTTATCCTGATCCCGTTCTAGCATAGCTGAATAGTACACGGCCCAGATATTGTCCAGAACGAATTGTACAAACATAGGTTTTAGATTCCGGCCTTGCAGTCGTTTTTGTGGAATCACTTTCTTGGTCTTGGGATCCAAGAAGAAGTCGCCCCAAAGCACTTTGTTGAGCAATTCCTTCTTGATCCCGAGCTTCTGTGCATAGATACCGGCAAACTGGTCTATACGAAAGGCCCAGCCGTCATAAGCACTTGCGATGATGACATTCCCTTTCTCTGGAGCAAAGTAAATGTCAACATCATCTTTCTCTGTAAAATCGTCTGGCAAATCCCCCTGTCCAGCAAGGTCTAGATCCGCCATCCTGGCTTCGATACGTTCTCTCCATCTCAGGTCGTCTACCATTCTCTCACCTGCGAAGAAGGATCCCATGACCGCATTGACCTGTTCAAGGAGTCTTACCAAATGTGTATGAGCTTCGCGCGCGGATAACTTCAATTCAGTTATCAATCGATCCACCTTGTTGATCACCAGAACAGGTTTGATCTTCTCGTCCCAGGCCTGTCGTAAGACCGTTATCGTCTGAGAACAAACACCTTCCACTACATCAACCAGGACTAGTGCTCCATCACAAAGCCTAGAGGCTGTCGAGACTTCTGAAGAAAAGTCAACATGCCCTGGCGAATCTATCAGGTTGAGCAAGTATTCGACCGGTGTCGCATCATCGCTTCCGCCCTTCTTCAGCATCTGAAAGTAGAGAGAGATTGCACTCGACTTCATCGTGATTCCACGTTCCATCTCATCCTCTCTGCTATCCAAGTACCTGACTGTGCCTGCCAGCTTGGTGGATATGATGCCGTTCGATGCGAGCAGATTGTCCGCCAGCGTTGTTTTGCCATGGTCGACGTGTGCCAATAAGCAAAAATTTCGTATATTCTCAGGCTTGCTTTGCAATGCTACCAATTTGGCTGGTGCAACGAGAGGCATCTGAGATGAGCTCTATAATGACGTGTAATTTATCCCCAAAAATGCGCTATTCGATTCCCAATTATTGACAAGTGTTGACCGCTCGAAAAATGCTCGCAAAATGTGCTCAGAAAGAACAAAGCTGAGAATGCAAAGAGAAGACGCGGCAAGACTGGGAAAAAGAATGATTGAGCAGCAGGGAAACTGTGACAGGAAGCTGAAGGAGTGGATGAACTGTACCCATTGAGTGTGTGACAACTGAACACCAAAAAGTCACTCGACCGCCCATCATTACGCACACGGAGATTCCACACAGACTTGGTACACTTCCACGTGAAGGACATTCGACCCCACGATTCAAGTGACATTGGCCTCAGTCTTGACTTTAGCGTCTACGTACTTCGAGACGTTAATTTCGTTGCACTGACCTCGTCAATTTTCGTCTTCGTTTCGCGCATGTACATTGCGGACGAAGATCAAGAATGAGATATCTCAGAACTGGTTAATGGGCTGTAAAAGCAATAGAGCGACTCTGAATCTCGACAACGACTTTGGACAGTATTACGAGTGTTGAGTACTCATCTCATCAATCGCGAATTGTATCGAGAGGTTAGCGAATAGTGTCGCACCATTTCACTGAAAATGCCCGAGCAGAGTTCAGCAGCACCGGCGACAACTCCGCAACCATCCACCATCGTCGACCCCTTTTCCCAGTTGTCCGAAGCCGAGGCAGCTGCACTGATCAATAGTGAAAGTCTTGTACGAACCGGTTGGTTGTCTAAGAGGGGCGGTAGAACGAAAGCTTGGAAGAAGAGATGGTTCGTCCTGCGGCCCGACCGCTTCGCATACTACAAGGATCAGAACGAGTACGAAACACGCAAAGTGGTACCCATCGACTCGCTCTCGGGCATTGTAGTAACAACAAATTCGAAGAAACCAGGAGTCACTTTCTACGTTCGTGATAAAGAAGTACATCTACGCGCCGCAAGCGAGAAGGATGCTACAGATTGGGCTCAAGCACTCAAGATGGCTGTGAAGTTAGACGCTGGCCAAACATCTATGCCGACATCGCCAGTAGACATAGCAAAGAGTCCAAAGAGAAAATCAGCCCAGCCTCCGAGTAGTGCCAGTCCTGTACGAGCTCGCTTGTTCGATTCGTCTCTTGGCAGTCCTTCCAGGCGTCCATACATTCCATTCTCCGAAGACGAGAGTTCTCCTGCAGGAATGTCGGACGACGACTTTACCTCACCTTTATCTGAGACGACTACACTAGATACACCCATCGCCGATTACATACCGACCAGAAGTGTGAATGAAAGAGCCAAAAGCGATAAAGTCATCACTCAAGGCTATCTCAGACGTCACTACAATTCACGCAGACGAGGCTCCACGAATCTGTGGGCAGTTTTGCGTCCCTATGGGCTCTACCTCTACCCAGATCACAACGAGTACAGTCCATCAAAGATTGTCCCCATCACTGAGATTGTGGATGCGACTGACCTGCCGTCCTCACAAGAGCTCTCAGGCTCTCATAGCAGCAAGAAACGAACGCAATTCAAGTTTCAAGTCATCACAAAAGAGAAAGCCATGCGCTTCAGTGTGGATCAAGAGGGGCAGCTGGATGCGTGGCTCGGGGGACTCAAGTCCCGCCTGGAATTGGAAGAGATGAGACATGAAGGAAATGATACTGTATAGATAGTACAAAGAAATGTAATGAGCAATGACATTGAACAGTATATAAAGATTCAGTCATCACTGGTACTGCCGCCCTAATTAATGAACTTGTCCAAGGGCGCACTCCCACTATCGCGGGTGATCACGACTGGCGGTCGTATCTGTCGTTTTCAACTGGTTCATCAGTAGCCGAGTATCCCGCGATTTTTTGGCCGTCGTCCACTCAAACAGTCACCTCAAATCGGGATTTTCAGCACACTGAAATCAAGGTCAAGAAACATATATCGACAAGCACCGTTCAGGTAAGTCCATTTGCTTGGGTTTTCTTGTGATTGTGCATGTGAAGAAGAGATTGACTTGAGACTGCTGCGTCGACTCTGAATTTTCGCGAAGAAAAGCTGTACTGTGAACAATCGAAAAATTGACTACGAAAGCAGTCTTTCAGTACGACAAATCTGTCAGATAGTGCGAAAACGAGTTTGAATCATCAGCAACCCTTGCTTCGAACGTGAGATATCGAAAACAAGACCAGAATAGCACGATCTTCACGAGAGCGACCTGTCATCAGGCGATGCGATGCTCTGCAGACATCTCCAGACATCACTTCTTCACATGAACACATCACGAGAGACCCTCGCTACTAATGATTCGATACAAGAATAGCATATTGACGTGTATTTTAGCAATCATGGCTCACGAAAACGTTTGGTTCAGCAGTCCTAGAACATACGGTAAAGGATCTCGAGGATGTCGAGTCTGTGGTCACGTTGCCGGCCTCATCCGCAAATATGAGCTCAACGTCTGCCGTCAGTGTTTCCGAGAGTACTCCAAGGACATTGGATTCCAAAAGGTCAGTCAATCCACTAATTATTTGTCTGCTGAGGCTTGAGTCTAACTCCTTGCAGTTCCGATAAATCTTTGTGGACTATTTGGTGTGAAGAATGAGAGATGGAACGTGGAACATGTGTCGGAGGAGGAGAAGAAGAAGAGGCATTCATACCGATCAAAGAGCGCTGTACACACAACGTGTCAGCTTGCTTCTCAGGAGACATTACATTGTTTTTTCTTGAGGGATAAATGAGATCAAAGCTACAATTTCTACACACCTCTCTACCCTTGTTGTCTAAGAATGTATGCCGTCTACGTAAACTGTACATTCCTGGTGATTACAGCTTTGAGATTGTCTCTTGGTTCGTGCAATAAATGTCGACGCCCCAAGCCTTGCTGGGGTCAACGAATCGATGGTCCTTGTTGAGGGCATCGATCTGGCTGACCTGTTGCGGCGTGAGTGTGACGTCCTTTGCGAGGAAGTTTGATTCGACGCGGTGTGGAGTGACTGATTTGGGAATGACGCTGGTTCCGCGCTGGAGAGCCCAGGCGATGAGGACGCGGCCGACGTCGACGTCGAGACTCTTGGCGATGGCGGTGAGTGTTTCGTCCGTCAAGAGGTCCGACCCTTGCGATCCCAGTGGGGAGTAGGCCGTCAGGTGAATTCCTTGTTTTGCGCAATAGGCCAGCAAATCCGGTTGTGCATTGTACGGGTGCAACTCGACCTGGTTCACGGCCGGCTTGATCTGACTCGCGGCCAGCAATTTCGTCAGTCGTGCGGGACAAAAATTTGAGACGCCAATATTCTTCACGAGACCCGCAGACACGAGGCCCTCCATTTCTCGCCAGGTGCTCGATTGGTCCGTTGTCAGGGCTTCATCGATGGCCACCTTGCCCGCCTCGTCCTTCGGCTGTTTCTGCTCGTGACCCTGAAACTGGAAAGCTACCGGCCAGTGCACTAGATTTCCGTGTCAGTCCTGCAATTGATTTTTGCATTTCTTGTGCTAGGAATAGCTCGAGCCCGGCTAGACTTACTCAGGTACAAGTCAATGTAGTCCAGCTTGAGTGATCGCAAGGTCTCCTCACACGCGGCCCTGACGTGCTTTGGATCATGATAGATATCTGCGCAATGTCAGCTCAGTCATGCCGTCACCTCCGTCTCTCTCCATTCCAAGTGACGATTTGCGACAGCGTGATGTGTTGGAGGAGGCAGGCAGACGTACTCCATAATTTACTGGTGACAAAGAGTTCGTCCCGCTTGAGATTATGCTTCTTCATGGCCGACGCGATCCCGTCCCCGACCTCCCGCTCATTGCCATAGATCCACGCGGCATCAATGTGTCGATACCCGGCCGCGATGGCCACCTCGACCGCCGTCTTGACCTTGCCCGGTTCCGAGCGCCAGGTCCCGAATCCCAGTTGTGGCATGGAGCCGGTCGCCAACTTGATCATCTTGATGCCGGACATTTTTGTTGATGTTGTCGTCGAATCTTGTGAGCCTTTTGTCTTGTCAGCGAAAGATGGAAACGAGCGGGATACTTTGGAGCCTGTCGAGGAGTTGTGCAGTAGGGTAGAATGGAACGAGCACCTTCTCCGGCTTGTCGGGGAAATTTTATAGACGTCATGTGTCACCGCCCATCTGCCGGCTGATCCTCTGAACCCCGCGGCAATTGCGGAGAAACAAATCTTGTAAGTCGACTTGCTATTGCTATAGCTATGAATGATACTTCCAAGGTTAAGCTCACGATGAAGGCCCTCTCGAGTGGTTTGTACTCTTTGCCTATTCATACTTTACCTCGACTAGCTAGCTAATCGCTCCGTGCTGCAGCTGAAAATGCTTTGGGATCCATCGTGCTCGCCCGACTTTCTATATAGTCCACCATACTTACCCAGCCTGCCAGTACAACTACATGAAAAATATTCCCCCAACTATTGAGTATATCGTACCATATTCACAAAATATACCCAAGAATGTCCGATAGCGAGAGGATGCCACGCAATTCGTAATTCTCTCCGACAATTATTAGACGGTGTACACGGCTGCGACGTACAGCATCAAAGACGTGTTCCAAGGTGTCCGATTCACGACACGTGGGGACTCCTCCAAAGTCGTCGCCACGTCGCAACAGTGCCTCGCCGACAGTCACCTCGAGATCGTGGTAGGCGCCGTGCTCGATCAGCGTCAGAACGTCCACAGCTTCGAAAATATTGAGGCAGATGCCCTTCGCGTCCGTTATGGGCACTGCGGATATGCCGCGCTTGGACATGATGTGAATCACGTCAAAGACCGGCGTGTCCATTGTGGCAGTATCAAGTTCAACCCCGTACGTGCCGATGGGTAGCTCACTCAGCGGTAGCTTAAGCCCTTTGGTATAATTACACTAGTCGGTCAGCTTGACATACATATGCATCTCAGGAATTGCTTACATTGATGGCCAGCCATTTCAGAATGCGGTATTGCGTCAGCACAGAGACTAGCATCTCTCGTCCAGTCTCATCGTCCACATCGACGAGCGGTATCCGTCGCGCTTTCGCTGTATATATCGCTTTGCATGCATCGTACAAATTAGAGCTCGGACCAATCGAAATCGTCTCGGGTGGCATCGCCCCGACTTTCTTTTCGACGTCGCGCAGTCCATCGAGCCTGAATGTGTCTATTTGTGACACAGCATCCGGGTAGGAATGATATTGGTAGTAGTATTGAATGACATTTATAAAGTCGTAACTCGTCAACAGGCCTGCAAATTGAGACTTCTCGGAATTCCACAATGGAGCCGAGACGATGCCATTCTGTATCAGTATCGTGAGAGCCTTCTTGACCAAGAGTGTTGTGTCCAAGACGATAAGGCGAAAGGATACAGGAAGGACATCATAGCAGGTTCGCTTCTTCATGAATTGTCGGAGTAAATCCTACAATGGTCAGCGCTCACAATTCGATGACTTCGCATGCTCATACGAGTGCTTGCTCCTGACTAGGTTCCGGATGAGTCTGTGCATCTATGGACATGCTGTACACGATACCCGACCCAACGATGCGCTTTGAGTATGAACGACGAGGATTCGGGGTTAGTCCACGAGGTCGAGAAAGATTACTCCGCAATAAAAGGATATCTGTGTTCGTACTTATCTGCTTGTCCTCCGAGCAAGAGCCGCAGTCATAGGCAGTCGATACAGAAGCCTGCTGAGGTTGACTGAGTCGCGGAGTGTCGGTAGACCAACTGTGGGACGTCAGAACTTGGAACGGAGGCGTCCGAGATGCGCAACTCTGCGTTTCTCCACGTCGATGCGAGGCCACAAAGATTCATTTCTACCCGTTGGACATCACACGTGCAGGGACGACACAAACGACGAGATGGACTTGAATGGTAACAACCTTGGAAGGGCTGATACGGTAAGGGAAGCGGTGAGGACATGATCCAGTTGCTGTACATCTACGCCCTATACCGGTACATATTCTTGATCTGGGATTTGCAATATGATCATTGCTCGAAGCCAGTACCCAAAATTCTAATCTACACTAAAGTACTATTCATTCCGCCATGCGCTGTAAATGGAAACAGGATCCGACTGCTAGAAATGCCTTAGCACCTCTAACAACACGGCCAAAAGCTCTTGTCAACAATGACTTCTCGACCAAACCAACGCAGTCCCAGAGCCTCGATCAATTTGACGTCAACAGGCAACCTCGGGGTTAAACCTATCTTAACCATTTGTTCCCTCGAGATCTGCAGCTCATCTACAGATTCGCAACTGAGCTCGTCCAACATATTCATGATGTTCGAGGTAAGACGATTGAAGAGCACCAGAATGATCACTTCGTCTCTGCCATTGCTGACGTTCGTGGCTTTGTCTACCTCTGATGGCCGTGTGCGGATCAAGGGTCGTTCTTGAACATCTTCGTCTTGGTGAGGCGAGTCAACAGAGCTATTCGGCTGCTCAAGGTATATTTCTTCGTCAGGCTGCAGGAACTGTCCTGCCGATGCCCAGTACCAGAATCCTGACACGATACTGTCCATGACACTTCGTTTGAATGACGGTTCCGGGCGTACCTTGAGCCCGGTATCGCGATAGAGCGGCAAGAACGGCTTTAGCTTCTGAAAATTGGAGGAATCAAGATAACTTGTCATCACGCGTGTACCATCGTTCATGACTATGTTGGGGCGGGCTCTCTGATGAGCCAGATCATGGACTGCTGTTTCACTGGGCAGTTTGATGAGAACATCCCATAGGTCCGTCTTGTTTTCAAAGATCTGGTCAGTAGTTATTCCTATCCATCCTTGCTCATCACCATCTTGCTCTTGAAGAGACTTTAACAATGGAACATCTGCGAGACCTAGACTGAATAGTTGTTTCAACGGAGAGGGGCGTCGCATGGTGGTCGCATTATTCGGAATAGCAGAGATTAGTTGTATATTGTAGATGAAATGGCATGCGCGCTGTACAGGCGCGTCGGTCAAAATCAGAATTCGTTTTCGTGCCAGTGCTGCTCGATATACTGGAAAGATTAAAGGACCAAACAATGAAATACAATCAGGTAAAGAGAGTACAGGATGCAGATTGGACAGTTCCTGTGTTGGCAAGAGCGCGACATTCTTGGATTGGTTGTTTCGTCGCTCCGATCTGAAAGATTGATAATTCGGGAATTGCGACCTACTCGAGAGAACTGGTGAGGCAGGAGGAGAACTTGGCCGTGAGACTTGGCCGACACGTTTGGGTATCGTTGTTTGATGGGCATAGAAGTCGTCCAAAGCTGTGTGTTGTTCAGAATTGATATCGAAAGATGCCACAAGGTCGCGTAAAACACTGTTGTATAGCCAAATCTTATTCAACCTTTGGTGTCGTAAGTTGCTAGCATCCGCAAGCACAAGGACGGCTATCGAGACACAACTATACGTCTGTCGCACCGAGCCCGCAGCCTGTAGATTCTGATATGCAGCGAGTCCTAGACAGTGTTCATGAGTGAAGTAGATGACGTCCTCTTGTACACGATCTATCCCTGACGGCAATGTCTTGTATTCACAACCAGTGAGATCCCTGTCACTCTTTTGCCATATAATTTTGTAACCTTCTTTGACATGAAATGCACTGACGAAAAGTGCTACGATCGGCGGCAGGTCGTCCGACGCTTTCGCCATGGTTTGACCTCGCAATGTCTCCCTAAAAGAAGAATTTGGGTACTCCGAAAAAGAATCTTGCGTTCCAAGAGTCCATGAAAGAGTTCGAATTTCGGGAGTCCTCAAGGAGAAGCGATTGCCGCTACGGCGCGATTGGCGATCGTCTCCACGAAAAGAGCCACCACAACGACATCATTTCGACTGGACGATATTTTAATGCATCCTGACTTGTAATCGACAACAGAAACAGTGTACTCGTCGTCGATGTTTGCCGTCAACATGCGATACAAAATTCGGTGAAGGACGTTTCAAGCAAGTACAGAAGGTGTCATACCGTACTACCACTATGAGTCGGGACGGCAGCATGTCGTGTAAGTAACCTTTTCATTATTGTTCAAGACCTGATGGTATAGCGGCTCAAGTCAACGACTTGATTACGAAAATGAGTATGCTCTAGACACGTCTTGGAGCGTGACTGACAGAGGTTAGAAAACCCAGATATGGACTTTCGATACATGGCTTTGAACGACCTGCTGACCGAGCTTACAAAATCGAATGTCCTCTATGATGAGCACACGAACGGAAAGCTTATAGACTCTGTTCTCAAGACTTTAGAGGACAAAAATGGCGAAGTGCAGAATCTTGGTATCAAATGCTTGGGACCACTCGTGCGAAGGAGCAGGGAAGGACATGTTCAGACGGTTGTTGATAAGTTATGCCAAAAGGGTGCGAGCGATGAACTCAAAGACATCAGTGCTACTGCTCTGCGTACTGTAATTATGGAAGTACCAGCAACGACCCCAGCTGCGACAAGCATCACATCTAGACTGGCGCCTCGTCTACTGAGTCAACTTCAGGAGCAATCCAGTGGATCCGAGATATTGCTTGATACGCTAGATGTGCTCGTGGAATTACTGAACAAATTCGGAACTGCTGTATCGATGTTGCAGCATAAGGAGCAAGATATGCTGGTGCAAACGTTGTCTTCCTTAACGAATAATTCAAGACCGGCGGTACGAAAACGAGCCGTTGTAGCACTGGGTAATTTGGTCATGTTTCTACCTGCAGAGATGTTCTCAGCATTCATGTCAGTGACGATCGAAACATTTGCTGCCACGAAATCAAACGAGAAATTGAAGACTCTTGTTAGTCTGATGGGTCAAATATGCAAAGCTGAAACACAACGCAAAGGTGTCGGTCGCTTTAGTGACTACCTACAAGTTATCGCACCAATCGTGATCGAAACAGTTGAGCTTGAGGACGATGAACTGCGTGAGCTCGCTTTGCAGAGCCTCGAATCTTTCGTCGCCCAGGGCGGAATGCAAACTACTAGATATGAGAGCCAGATCATGCAAGTCGCGCTCCGATTCTTGAAGTATGATCCGAATTTCGATGAAGTTGACGACGAGAATGACGAGATGGCTGACGTCGATGACGAGAGTGACCTTGGATCTGATTTTGAGGACGATGCAGAGTACGATGACGAAGACGATATATCATGGAAATTGCGACGCTGTGCGGCGAAATTGGCAGCTGCTCTACTACGAATCCAAAGCAATGGGGCGACGACTGTATCGTCAGAATTGATTTCGAGTTTAGTTTCTCGATTCAACGACCGTGAGGAGAACGTTCGGATCGAGGTATTGCATACGTTCATACTTCTTCTCGACCAAATTAATACAGACCCTAAGACACAGTCTTCGCCTTCTCGCAAACGTCTGAGGGAGGACGACGAGATGGATATCGAGGTGCCTTTGCAGACTAAGGATACTATCATAAGCTTCTTGCCTAGGATTCTGAAAAATGTCAACAAGGAGCTCGATGGCAGAAGCATTCCAGCCAAACAAGTTTGTTTTTCCCTCTGCTCTCGACTCATACAACTCGATAGTCCAATCATGAGCCAGAGTATTCCGAAACTGCTTCAAGCTGCTAGTACTACGCTAACAACTTCAACAACAAGCGTCAACGTTTCTTCGACGTCTGCCCTAAAACTGTCCGCCCTCAACCTCATCAATGCTTTATTGCAGGGGGTCCATTCGAGCATAGTTGAAAAACATCTCAACTCTTTTATTGCTGTCGTTGTTGACACTCTTCTGCATGAGAAGATCAATAAGATTTCTCTGATTAGTCTTGAGGTCGCACAGAATTTGTTATCGAAGACTGCAGTGACGAGCAATGAGGCAGCCTTCAGCAAAATCAGCGATGCAGTCTTTCGTAAGTTGTCTGCCACTGACTTAGAGCAAGAAGTCAGGGAGGCAGCCATCCAGACAATAGGCTGCTGTCTCGTGAGTACCTCACGCAACAATAACGCTAGCATTCAGGAAAAGGCATGTAATATCCTGTCAGAGCGGCTGAAGCATGAAGCTACTAGGTTATCTACGGTCATCACTATCGGTCATGCTGTCGGCCAAAGTAATCATTTGCAGCAGTCGTGGCTGTTCTTCGTCACTCGCGACACAATTAAGTATGTCAGTAACTCAAATCGAGCTTTACGGAGCGCCGCAATCGTTACAAGCGCATCTTTGCTGCAACAGATAGGAGCTGAGCTCGATGATGTGGACGTAAGGAACATTTGTCGAGCTCTCGTTCCTCTATTTGAGTCACAGGATTCCCAAATCACTAGTTTGGCTCTATCGTGTCTAGCAGTTCTGGCAGAGACGGTAAAAGATAAATCGATCGTCACCGAGCTCAGCCTTCCCGTTGTCTATGAAATTGTCAGCGCATCGACCGTACAGAATAGCGCGACAATCACCGCATTGTTGTCACGCTACTTGGAGGCTATCGCAACACCGTCTGAAGTACAAACTATCGTACAGCAATTGAGATTGCAGAAAACGACAAGTGCCAATCATTCTCAGCTATGCAGGTTGATTGTAGCAGTGATTCTCAAATCTTCAGATGATTCGCTAATACATCAATTCGTTGCAGAGATCAAGGCCCCGAAGACACCAGAGAACGATCGAGCCTTGTCTCTGTACGTTGTGGGCGAATACGGCAGACGCAGTCAATTGTCGGAACCAAATGTTTTGGATCTAATCGTGTCTCACTTCAATTCGCCTTCCGAACAGGTCAGAAGTGCTGCCGCCTTTGCACTCGGAAGTATTGCTTCAAGTGATGTAGACACTTACCTACAAGGGCTCCTTGCGCAACTCGATAAATCCCAGAACGACTTGTACCTAACGGCGATAGCTATCAAGGAAATGATTGTTTGCGCCGCGGAGGGACCGAAGGCATCGACATTGGAGAAACACGCAGAGACAATCTGCCACAAAATACTGAACACAAAGTTTGGAGATAGAGCCAATAGCGTTCTGGCTGAAAGTATAGGACGACTCGTCTTGCTTCGACCACAGCTGTTACCGGAATTGCGCGCCGAAATCCTGAAGCAGTCAACTACTTCCAAGGCTGTCGTGATCCGCGCAATTCGCTACACATTCACCGCGCCTGTCACAAAGTTTGATGATCAATTACGGCCCTTCATAGTCGACTTCCTCTCACTGATGGAGGACGAGACACTCGAAGTCCGGCGACTGGCATTGAGTACCCTGTACTCAGCCGCTCACAATAAGCCATACCTGATAGCCAATCATCTCAAGAAGCTCTTACCCTTGCTGTACCAGGGAACGGTCATCAAGCCAGATCTGATGCACACGGTACAGATGGGCCCATTCAAGCACATTGTGGACGACGGTCTCGAGTTGAGGAAAAATGCATTCGAGACACTCTATACATTGCTCGACTCCTTCCACGACAACATGGACATGAACGCCGTACTCGACATCATCCTCCGCGGTCTGGACGACGTGCACGAAATCAAGACGTTGTGTCTCCTCATGTGGTCGCACCTGGCCACCGCGGCACCGGACCAGACGAGACAAAAACTCGATGCGGTGGCGGAGAAGCTGGGAAAATTGGTCAATGCTAAATTGAAGGATACCGCGGTCAAGCAGGACAAGGAAAAGGACGCGGAATTGAAGCGTGCATCGCTGCGCTGTGCCGTCTCCCTCTCCACTTTATCCAGCGCCGACGCTACGCCGGGCTTCAATGCCTTTATGGACGATATGAGAGCCACGCGGGGACGCGAGATTGAAGAGTTGGCAGCAGCCGTGGTGAATGGTGCAAGTACCGCCACTTTCAGCCGAGGATGATCAGGATTCGTCCTAGTCATAGTCTTCATTCATATATATAAAAAAGCCACGAGTAGCTACCTTGTGTCCTCCCATAACTTTTCACGACCGGCCTGTCGTCTTCCCTCCGGTGCTTGCTTCGTTCGTGCCAAGAATATATATCTACAATTTTGCTTCTCGCTTTCGAGTAGCTGGTTTCAACGCATACAATTCTTCGACGTCCTTGATGTCCTTCATATTCTGTGCCTCGAGAAACTTTAAATCTTCCTCCGTACCGGCATCCTCCTCAAAGACTCGCTTTCGGGGAGTGTATGTCCAATGTGATACATCCACCTCTTTGTAGTTCTGTAATCGTGGTTCGTCCTTTAATATCTCGAGGAGCTGTTGTATGGAGTATGAATCGCCAGGTGGGATCGGGTCCGGATGCGATGGTGTGATGCAAGGGTCTTTCGTCTCCTTCCGCAGGACGTGATCAATGTCGACTTCGCTGAAAAAGGCACAGGATTGCGGCAGGTCGTTGATGCCCATTTGTTGGGAAAACATGGCCCTCGTCCATAGATTACTCACCTGTAGTGCGTACGCGGCCAGGAACTTGTCCCTGGTCGCCACGAGGTACCGAATCTCATCGTGTACCGTGATGCTGATGCGAGCGTCCAGCTCAAAGACCCGAATCAAGTACTCCATCGAGGTGATGAGCAGGTGGAGGTAGTCCACGCCAGAGGACTGGATCGCCCAATTCACCCTGCTCGTCAGGAAGGCACCGGGACTCAGATATTTTGCTTGTAGAGCTTGAGTGATTCGACAGCCGAGGACTGGCGTGCGAGGCTGATCCAGCTCGGCCATGGCTTCCAGACGATTGAAGACATAACTTTCCGTACCGCCTCGCCAAAATCCCTTTTTGCCAAGTGCCTTGATTTTACTCTTCGAGCCCTTGGTGGCTTCATATAACCTTTCGGCAGTCTCTTTGGCTTGAGCTTCAGTGAGCTGTGGGTTGAATTGCTGCAGGAGCTGAATCGCAAATTTGAGTCCTGCGCCGTATATCCGGCCATAGTTGAAGATCTTTGCATTACCACGAGAGATGCCCAGAATGCTGGCTGTTTTCGAGTGAAGATCAGTACCATTATTCTTCGAACCTTCGAGTGTCATCCAACCTAGCGCCGTTGCTCCGTGAGCTTGGAATTGAGCATCGCCCATCAACGAGGCAATCCACAATTCCTCTGAATCCACGTCAGCTCCGACAAAGCAATACCCGGGTGGTGCTTTGACCATCGATTTCAGCTCTGAGCCAACACGCTTCGACTTTGCATTGCTTGCGGTCATCCAGGTTGCTTCAGTCGCTCTTCTCGTGATTGTACCCATCGCTACTGTTTGTGGTAAGATGATTCCAGTCCCATGTAGATCGAAGAGCTTCATCTCGCGCGGTGTGCGAAGATCTTTCTGCCAAACAACCATTTGAGACATGATTCGATCTCTTGAACTGATCCAGTACGAGCACATAGAATTCATCTTCAAGGCTTCCTTCGCTAGCGGGAATTCTGAGCTCATAATGCCATTCTCGAAGTACGTGTCAAAAGCTTTAGCCAGAGGCGAGGCGACTCTTGCGGTGGGACCATCCTTGTGTGGCACTTTAAAGTAAATGGCAGAATTGTCCTCCTGTAATGCCTGTATAGGCTCCTTGCTCATATCGAGTGCTTGGTAATTCTGTGCCGTGAATAATTCGACAGAGTTTTCGTCAGAAGCACGAATGACCCATCCATATTTATCAGACCATACCAAGGGCGAACCATTCCAATCAAGTTTTAGCAGTAGCGGTGAAATACGAGTCCTGGTTGTCAGATTCATGTCTGCTACGTCACCTGCGCTTGAAAAAAGGTCTCGATACCATTGAGGCATGCCTGGCAATTTCTGATTCTTCGCAAGACGTTCTTCGCCAGTCTTTTTATTTTTAACCATTCGGACTGGTTTCATTGTCCAGTCCAGTTGTTTTAGCCACGGATCATTCGTGAATATCTCAGGCTTATCCTTCAGCTTGACATTCTCCTCGGCCAAGGTGACGAGTTTTTGATGTATTCCTGCTGACAGCTCCTGGTATTTGGTCTCCGCCGCGTGAATGTACTTTGTCCACGTTTCGTTCACAGGCAATATCATCGAATTCATATGTAACAAGCCAGAGAAGCTTGAGGGATGCGGAGCGATATCAAGATAATTTGGCAATACCTTGCGGTACACCAGATGTGCCAATCGTACATCCTCCGCACAATAACTCATTAGCAGGGAAAAATTGTCGAGGATGATCTTTCGGTCAGTCCCATCGAAGAACTTCCGGAGTTCTTTGTCTGGCTTCGTGTCGCAATGGAAGTTTGCCACGTCTCGCAGACTATTGACCGAGCTCTTCGAGATCCACAAATCACTCACGGCATCTTCTTCAAGACCATCAAGTACGCTTTCGAGCTCATCGGGTCGTTCTGCCAAGATCTTACTTCTCATCTCTGCTCGTTTGCGATGTTTCATCCAAGTCGGCCTTTGCTTGGAACACATTCCATTGGCAGCTTGATGCAATGAAAGAGTATCCACAAATCTGAGCTTACTACGTTTGAGATCATACTCCTCGAGGATGCGAGATCGGTCATAGCCGATATTGTGTCCCACGATCACTTTGTGTTTGTCATTTCCCAGTGGTATGAGTTGTTTCATGTCCCTTGTGTATCCCATGAGCCAGGGACTTACCCAGGAATACCAAGCATTCTCGCCGACAGCACAAGCCATGACGGGATACGGAGAGATTTTGTACAGGACTTCGGTGTCGAAGCAGAGGCATGATTCATCCGGAAAATCCACTTGAGATACGGAACCATTCTCGTTATACCTTGTCCAGCCAGCCTGGTATTCCCAACTTTCAGGTAAATGTGGCAACTCTTGGTTAGAGAACGACCTTGCCAGGGAGAGATAAGGTTCGGAAGTCTCAAGACCAAGACGGTGAAAGTGTTCATCCAAGTCCCGTCCATGGATCTTGGGCACATCGAACGCTATCTCTTGTGCAGCTTCATTGTTTCTGCCAAGCAAATCATGTTGAAAGAGATGCCGGCGAGACAAATCCATCAAATCGTGTCGCGGTTTATTGCTGGTCGCAGGAAACAAACTTTTGTGTAGCACACTGCCGATTTGCTGTATACCCAATTCATTGAATCGCTTGCCTTCTTGTCTGTAAGTGTCATACTTGAGCAGCGCGGCGCCAATTGATGCCGGGATATCATCCTCGTCGCCGAGATCATCAGTAGTTTCCTTGCTTGCGGTATGCAGATAGCGCTTCGATGTAGCTTGCCGACGAGCCGCAGCGGATCTGGACCGACAACGCAGACATATATATGGTGCGCGCTGACCTACTCGACCATTGAGCATACAACTTCAATCGTAAAGACTTGTGTGCCTCGGCGCTTTACTGTGCGCGACGAGAATTTGTGATAAATGCCGATGGCTCATCGTTGCAGGACATTCTCCAGGCTCGTCATTCAAGGCAAGAGCGCAGAAACACCCAGGAGGACGCTACAAGTATAGACGCTGCGAGGCACAAGTCAAGGCAGGACGAAGCAAAATCGTGGGGCAGCAGCACAAGAGCATTCAAGGTTGTGGCTGATTCGGGCAGCTTGCAGCCGTTGCAACTTGTGCGCCGGCATGCGCAGGGACCTCGAGCTCGAGCTCGCTATCGATACAATATAATGTGCCAGCAGCTGCTGGATTATGTTTCCTGGTTCACGATATAAATGTACACAGGACAGAGTTCATATTCGCATAAGAGTGAATGATCTTGCTTGTAATACTTAGAACACTAAGCAAGGATTAGAGCTTGGTCTTTGCGTTGCATATCGTGGTGAACTCTGGCTTCAGCGAGGCTCCACCGACAAGGAATCCATCCACATCAGGGCATGATGCATAGTCGGAACAATTCTTTCCGTTGACACTGCCGCCGTAGATGATTCGAATCTTCTTGGCATGATCACCAATCTTGCTTTGCAGGAACTTTCTGATTGCAGCATGTGTGGCTTGGGCAGTTTCGGGTGTAGCTGCCTTGCCGGTGCCAATAGCGTAGATAGGTTCATATGCAATGACTACGTGCGAAAAGTCCTTGACCTTGTCACAGACTGCACCGACTTGTGCGGTAACGACCTCATTTGTTTTTCCAGCTTCGTATTGTTCAAGCGTGTCTCCACAACAGAAGATAACTTTCACACCACCACTCAGGGAGTGGGCAACTTTCGAGGCAACAAACTCGTCGCTCTCCTGAAGAATGGTTCGTCTCTCAGAGTGTCCAAGAATGACCCACTGAACTCCGGTGTCCTTGAGCTGCTCGATTGAGATCTCTCCTGTGAAAGCTCCAGATGGTTTGTCAAAGACGTTCTGTGCAGCAACCTGTATATCTTTTCGGAGATGCTCTCGTGCAGAGAGTAGATAGATTGATGGAGGTGCAATGACAACTTCCGCTTTCTCATCCAGCTTCGCATCGTTGAGAGCACCAATGATGTCTCTGATGGACTTTTGCGTTCCATTCATCTTGAAATTTCCCCCGACGAAGAAAGTACGCCCAGACATGATCACGCTTGAAATCGGCTTGTAGATGGTTCGAATTATGTGTATCAAGTCGATGCTCAACGGGTGGAAGTTTTGTGTTGTAGTGTAATGATAGTCTTCTCTACCACGCAGCTGTCCCCACTCTGCTCATCTGACCACTTCCCGTGCAGTACGATGTACGATGAGCCTCAACAAGAAATTCCGGCGTGCGCGCTTCTCCCCTGTGGAGCTCCTTCTGTACTTATTTATCCCTTCGTGTGCGTCGTGTTGGAGCTGCGCTGCTGCACCCAGGATACTGTCTGCACGGCAACGTCATGTAACGGGGGAAGAGTCGGGTGTGCGCTAAGCGCTCTGGCGATTCTGGTGCTCTGAAATTGCAGCAGATGTGTTCAATTCTGCCGATCGCTTGACGTGGCATCCATCAATACTCACCAGAGCGCACTTGATTTGACCTTGGCCAGAGTGCACTCTCAGGCATCGAACTTTCTTACGACAGTCTACGCCACCAACCTCTCGAAATTTGCGACAAATCTTGTGTTGCAATTGAGCTGGAATACAGACAGTGTTGCATGAAGTCGTTTGAGACACGATAATGCTGGGATCTCCACGAGCATCTTCTCATAGACGCTTCGATTCGCGGTCATCTGACCGAAGTGATGGGTCATTCCTAGCTCGGTATGTGTAGCATCCGAAAATTACTCGATCGAAGTTCAATTGACCAATATAGACATGGACACAACGCCATGTCAATTGGCGTGTCGAGTGCTCCTCATACCAATAATACATCGACCAGTTCCCCGCGTCCAACGACAAGTGCGAATCCGATGACACCAGCTGGAGAGCTCAATCCGGATGAGGTTATAGGGTCCATCAGATTCGTACCGCACGTAGAATTCTCATCAAGGTTATCGCTCAATTTCGAGCCCATCGAGCAAAGGGCAAAGGACAGTGCACACATCAAGGTCGGTCGCTTCAATGAGAAGTCGCAGAACAGATCGTCCGTGACCTTCAAAAGTAAAGTCGTTTCTCGCTTGCACGCCGAGTTATGGTGTCACGAGGGTACATGGTACATCAAAGATGCCAAGTCCTCCAGTGGCACTTTTGTCAATCATATCAGGCTCTCTCCGCCAGGGCAAGAAAGTCGACCTACCATCCTTACTGATGGGGACACTGTGCAATTCGGTATCGACTTTCGAGGCGGGACCGAAGAAGTGTACCGTTGCGTCAGGACAAAGGTTGAAGTGAATCGGATATTTCAACGCAATAACGACAAGTTCAACCAGTCTGCACACAGGAAGCTGAAAACTCTGACCATGAGTACCAGTACACCTCAAACTCCTGCAGAAAAACAGACAAAGACAATGGAAAGTGGCGATGACGGAGCAAGCACATACACGGCGGAATGCTGTATCTGTCTTTTTGCCATTGCACCATCCCAGGCGCTATTCATTGCGCCGTGCTCACATCCTTACCATTTCAAGTGCATCAGACCTCTGCTCACACAGCACTACCCAAACTTTCTCTGCTGCATATGCCGCAAATACGCCGACCTAGAGGCGTCCGTCGAGGTCGAGAGTGAGGCCTGGATTCAATCTCAGAGCAAAGATGCCGATCCACGCACACCAACTGCCGAAAGGGACGAACCTGTCTACCAAGCAATGCCAGGCCTTCCGAATCCTGACAATCCGGAACCAGAGTCCCAGACCGCCAACCAGGCGACGACGACGACGAACACGGTAGCTCCGGAGGAATCGCCTGTGGAGCCACCATTACCCTCGAACCCATTTAGAAGACGTCCGATATCCTCGTCTGTGCCCACCCATCTCATGCAAGATCTGACCTTGGAACGGCAAGTCACACCAACGAACACTGCTGGACCGTTTCTCATAGACGGTGCCTTGGAGTAGAGGTTACGTTGTCTACCAGGACCTACCATCCATGTCTGTTTTCATGTTTATCTCGGCTCGCGAATATAGATAGACCTTGTGTCGGTACATATCATCTAGGTGTAGTAGCTTGAAACCAATGGCTACTCACCCAGTTCCGACCTGCATTGCCAATTCCATGAAATACCGTAGCCACATAAACCCGATCAGTGGTCAGGGTTCATCAATGATCAGCTCGTGATCAAGTGAAGCATCAGATCAGTCATCATCCCTACGTAGACGTTTAACGGACATGTAACCTTACTACCGTATAGCTTCGTGATATGACTTTGGAGTGCTAGTCATCGTCTGTGTGTAGATTATCATCGTCATATCGTTGTACTGGAACTCGAGAACTATATAGAGTCCACTACCTCATGCCAAGCTTGGTCCCTTTGCCACATCGCTCCCTGATCTCAATCAAAGGCAGGGACACATTCAAGTACCTCCAGGCCCTGACGACAAACAACCTCGCCAAGCCGGCATCACAGTACACTTCTTTTCTGAATGCGCAGGGTCGGGTGCTCTACGACGCCTTTATATACCGCACGGGCGAGTCGGAGTGTCTGGTGGAGGTGGATGCCTCATTGGCGGACGAGGTGATGGGACACTTGAAGCGGTACAAGTTGCGCAGTAAATTCGAGTCGCGGCGTCTCGACCCCGCGGAACAAACAGTCTATGCCTTATTCAATCATCACCCGGATATCTTGTCAAAATTAGAGTCGGCGACGGCCGTATTCAAGGACAATAGGGCACCCGATTTCGGCACCCGCATCATTTCTCCATCATCGCCGTCTCCGGTGCTGCAGACTAGTCACGCCTCCGTGGCAGAGTACACGAGACATCGGTTTCGTCACGGTGTCCCTGAAGGGCCCGGTGAATTGGTGCCGGAAAAGGCACTACCGATGGAGAGCAATATTGATTACATGAATGGCCTCGATTTCCACAAGGGTTGTTACTTGGGACAGGAACTCACGGTGCGGACGTACCATACCGGCGTGGTCCGTAAACGTATCGTTCCTATTAGCATTAAATCGACCGCCACTGCCAATGACAACGAGGACGAGGATGATCAGCCATGGACCCTCGTCGGTGATGCGTCACAGGTGACGTTCCCCACGGAGTCTGGCGTAAAGGCACGACCGGCCGGCCGCGTCTTGGCCGGCATCGGATCACTCGGCCTCGCACTCTTGAGACTGGACAAGTTGGGTCTGGTGGGCACTGCATCCATTAATGGTGCACAAGTCGACCTCGTCGCTTCACGGCCCAGTCACTGGCCCAGCAATCCAGAGTCAATGTAAAATTGCATTCCGCCCTACGCCACTACGTCTGTCTATAAAGTTTCTATTAATGTATATATATATGCTGTATCGGATAGACGCACGGTCAATCGGCATCAATCATGGCGCCAAAGTCAAAGTGAGCGGTATCGTCGAGGTTAAAGTCAAAGACCATGTCGCCAAAGTCAATCGGACCATCAAAGTCCATCATCTCCTCATCAGGCGGCTTTGTCGCGGAACTCGGGTTGCCATCGAAAGAGGCATTGTGGTCCGGTATCGACAATGTGCCAATGTCGCCATTGGTCTGTGGTGCTTCGCTCGGTTGAGTGCTGGACTGGTCCACTGGCACCATGGAATCTATGCCACCACCACTATTCGTCGCATCTCCCGAGAGCTCGGTCGCGGAAAAGTCTGGTGTCCCAGTGATGCCGATACCTATGCCTCCATTGTTGGTAGTCGGTAGTAGTCCTTCACCACTCAACAACATTGTCTCCGGACTAGGTCCTTGCTCTTTCACATCCGCCGTGATTGTCGTGTTGACATCATTGGTAGTTATACTATCGAGGTTTATTGCTGTTGCGGCCGTGGTGGTAGCATTAGTGGTACTAGAGGCCAGCAATGCACCACTCGACGACACCTTGTCGTTGTCAACGAATAAATTGGCCTGTTTCTGTCGTGCACTGCGCTGTAAGACTTCGGTCGCCCGCAACACCATAATATCGAGCTGATCGAGACTATCCAAGAACGCAGCGCGACTAGCCTTGATGCGCGAATGACACTCTTCCCCCATCGCCGAAGGGGACGGTCTCGATCCCCCGTTCCCGTTTCCGTTTCCACCGATGCTACCGATGCCGTTCGTCGTGCCGTTCGAGAGTGATTTGTTTGCTTCATAGTATGCATTTCCGATGGCTAGGAAAATGGCATTCAGTGATGATACGAGGGACTCTCCTGCTTTCGTAGCAGTCTCCGTGACCGTCGTCGACATTCAACTACTACCCTCTTTCACCTGTGTAGACTCGATACTCGATATTGAATGCTTATCGCTGAAAGGGACCAGTCGCGTGTGTCGTCGCTAGAGCGTCGAACCGTACTCCGACAAGGTCACGGATTAATCAGAGGTCGGTTAGGTACTTCAGCTCTGGTTGTCAGGCACAGCGCCGAAGACTGTCAAGCACACTCTGTGGTCGTGGCGGGATTTCTTTTGTCTACGGAAATGGCCATATGCATGGAGTGGAAACAATTCACGCGCTCTTCCCATGTCAAGGTTTGTGGCTTTCTCAAGCCACGGTGGAGAATTGCGATCTGCTTTCACGGAAGCAGCAGCGTTGTGACCTCGGGATGGACTTGTGTGTTGGTGCATGACTTTATTTCATTTCACGTTAGATCATCAAGCTACTGTAATGAGATGTAGTATCCATACTGGGCATTCATACTTGCAATTTCTGCGATGACAACACGGCGTTGTCGAGGGAGAATTTCCACTATTTCAACAGCGGCACAAGAGAGTACTCACTCGTGTAGAAGAAGCAATCTCGACCGGTGGTCGCCTCTGTGCCTGCATCAATCTTGAGAATCTGCCATTGGTCGGTGATGATGCCTCGATGGACGAGATGATGTAGGAACTCCAATAAATCCCCATCGTATCTGATGGGGCCACCGATTGTTGCTGTAGAGATGACAAATGAGTAGACGTCCTATGTGATTAGAGACTTTGTTGCAGGTCGATACAATCAACATACCATGTGACTAAAGTCATTGTGGCCTTTATATAGTGCCCACATACCACTTGGGAGCTGCACCGTGGCAATCGGAGAAGCAGAACTTGATATTGGTGAGACCCTGCCATATTGCTTGATCCAGCCCATGATCTCAATCTGCTCACCAGCACCAGGTGGCCGAATGAAGATATCAAAAGCGACGTTGGCCGACATATCGTTACCAGTATAGGATGCTTGCCAACGACTCCTGAGCGAATTGTATTTGCGTATCTCAGCCCCAAACGGAAAAACCACTTCCAGGTTGGCATAAGATATGACTTGATGGTTCGGCCCCGATTGTTGCCATGACCATTTGGTGAACCATGACGTAGATCCTATCTTACTGAGACCGACACACTGTGAACCTCGACCTACTGGTTGATTCCACACATCATTGCTGAGAGTGTATCGACCTATTGATTTTTGGCCATACCGCTCGCAGCTGGTCCAGGAAACCAAGCTGGCTGGAATTGCTGTCACATTGTTAGTCTGGATGGCTGCTCGAAAAGCGCTCTCGGAGGCATCTCCTGACAATTGTGCGTCAGCATGGCTACTGCTCGCCACTTGAGAACCACAAAGCGACAGAAGTAGAGATACCGGTAAGAACAGCATCTCAATGGCGTAAATTGATAATCCAACTCGGTTCTCGCAAGAGAGTAGAGCCTTTTTAAGTCTGGAAGTCTCTATCAAGTTGATGAACGAGATCATTTGTTCGAAGTAGATGATGATAACAACGATCGAGCATCGTGTGTTTGCGTGTATCACCATATGCCAGACAACCTGAGCATTTGGACCATATGTTTGCTGAAACAAGCCCGATATACACCGAGCACCAATCCAACTCATGCAAAGAAGCCCGATGGTAGTCTGTATCACAGCCCGCAATATTTTTATGACGCCATCGTATCTATGAGCATGATCTGAACGAATCGGAGAATTGAGCTTGTGTTTCAGCTCCCGCACTACGGCTGCGCATCACAACATATCAAAAGCCTCGCCACAATCTGTATGGTAGATTCCATTCCTTCTTCATTAGTTTAGGCTCCGTGGCATCGAAGTTATAACTCTCAAGCCGTTCTAAGAATAATTTGGAGGGAACAGCATTAAGAAAGACAGCATTGGCATCCTTGATCACTTCTGCGCTTTCCTTCAAATCACGAATCTTGACTTTTGCAGAGATGAGATGATCGTTAGCTCTCGTAGCGACCTCGAACATGGCATCCTGCAGACCGTCGACATCACGTGTCCTTAAAAGATCTTGTTGCCGCAAATTGTGAGCTGTACATATGTCTGTGGGTAAAGGTACAATCTTCTTTGAGATGAAATAAGGAAAGCCACGCAGTGTGGACGTGATGCCCATTGCCAAACCAATGTGCTGTGCAATGTCGTCCACAGCAGGCCGTCTTATGTCCAAGCTCTCCAAATGAAGATAGAGCAAGGTCGAATATGTCTTTTCGGCATAGCTTTCGAGTGCGGAGAGACTAGGAAATGTCATGTTGTCTATGCGACGTTCCCGTTCAGCGATCATGCGCAAAATGTATGGTTTAGTCAGCTGCACACCTGATTCCAGTACATGGTCCAAAAGAATGGCGATCGGCTGGGCAGGGGGCACGCCGCGGAAAGCTTTATCCACGGACTCTGTCCAGAACTGATATCGCATCTTGCCGACAGTGGTATTTGAAACATTGTCTGGGATCAACGCGAGATCTACATTCAGCGCTCGTAAGGTCAGAAATGAGTCGATGCTTTTTTGTGGCTGAAATGTACTGAGTAGATAGGATGGATAATCATATTTCTTCAGAAGATCCCTGCAATAAAGCCTTGCGGAATCGATAGATTTCAAGGCTGACATGCGACTAGCACAAGCTTAGGCTCCGACTATGCACTTAAATCCAAGATGATACGGCAGCTGCAGCTGGTGGTTGTAGAGTGTACATTGATCTGCTGATCAGTGTATTCATTGATGATGCAGGACTGATCATCTACTAAAGCGGTAAGTCTTCCCACGTTTAAAGTCCTTCTTCGAATCGGTGGTGTCCTTCAAACACCTTTTGATATCTGGAACTCATGGCTAGGTTTTTGTACAGACCGGGTCGACAATGCAGGAAGGAGAAGATGACGATGAGGATATCACACTTTAGGGACATCAGAATTATACTGTTGACACAAAGGGAAATTGATAGTAACATTTGAAGGCCGAGTCATCGTCAACTGTCTGCACTGTCGGTCTGAGACTGTATTCGAAAACACTAGCGACATGGTTGCCACTGCCGCATGTGCAAGTGTCATTCACGAAGCCACACGAACCAAGGACAAAGCGTATCAAGAAGAGGTGATGACGATAATTATCGACATTGCACGTCAGCTCGACAACTGCCTACTAGCTGTTGCATGTGAACACAAAATATACCCAAATTGCTGAGCCTCTCTTGTCCATTTTGTCCTTGGTTCGCGTATCGGCGACACGCCAGGTTTCGTTCAGTCTAGTGGAAACATCCACTTCTGGCAGTAGCCGCTAGGAAAGGGATAGAATGTATCATATAGTCCAGCTAGTCATATATACTCCGAGATTGGATTGCAAGCTGGTCAACCATTTTCTCAATCTGCCTCTGTAGGCACGACTTTGCACAGCTACACAATGGTGATTACAGGTTCTTACATACCGAAGATGTTGCTTGTGGTGTAATGTGTTCGACCGGAGATAGCAATAGAATAGGCATCATCAACCCACCTCAGCATCTCCTTACATTGAAAAGTTTCGGTCTCAGGAATGTTATGGGTACAATGCTTCTCTGCTTCAAGCATCGGTGGCCACAAAATCATCTGTTTCTTCAAGACAACTCAAAGAATAACTATGACGGATCATGAGAATCCAAAATGCCCTCTGCCTGGATCGAACAGGCTACCTTACGAACTTCAGTCGTACGCTCTCCCAGATGAGCTAAGAGGGCATCATATGTTTTCCTCGAATAATACATATAATATCGTATAACCATAACTTTGTTTTGTGTCGCTTCTATATTGATCGAGCACTTCCAGCAGATGAGTACCGATGTCTACATTGGGCTTATGGCGACAAGTCATTTGCTAAGTTACAACATATTCGCTGGGTCTAGATAACTGATGTCTGCACTCTGCACTTTACCATCCATGATCAATTCACTCATGACCTTGCCCGTCCCGGGCCCAAGACAGATTCCCCAGCAAGAATGTCCGGCGGCGACGTACAGATTATCCTTTATCTTGCCGACCAAAGGCCCGCCGGATCCTCGTGTGACGGTGGGCAGATAGCATGCCTGTTTGACGCCAATTTCGCCGTTCTTGAGGACGGGCGAGAGTTCGTCCACGTATTGCTTCAGGATATCGCACCGCGACTCTACTACCTTGACTTGCGATGCCTTTTTCGGCAAAGGTTCCACTTCGTCGCCTTCGCCGCACACGTAAACCTCGTCTGAACGAGCGTATATTTCTGGTGAGACGTGCTTACCATTCTTCAGCGTCATTTCGGTGAAAAGGGCATGTGGTGTGACTGGCTTGGTGGTCTTGATGGTGATGGAGTGTGCCCTCGTAGCACTGATGGGTGCCCTGATAAGTGTAGATGTCCACGGTCCCGCTGCAACAATGGTACAGTCACTAGGGATCGAGGTGGCATTTCCTGATTCATCCTCATATTCGACACTGGAGTCTTTGATGGCAGTGACATGACCGACCTTGAACTGCACACCAGCCTTTTCGGCTTCCGACAAGATTGTGCGGCAGAACTTTCGAGGGTGGACTTGAGCTGTTGTGCTAGTAGTGCCCAGTACACCCACCTTTTCGACAATGTTGTTGTCTAACCAGTCTATCTCGCTCGGCACCTTGGCCTTACGCCTCGGCCCTTTCGTATTTGTCTGTACAGACAGCGTATCTAGCTGTCGATAACCCCACTTATTTGCACCGTCATACTGCTTCGCAAGGCTTTCGTGTAGGCTATAGGATAATTCGGCGAGTGATGCAGTCGGTGGCCCGTGCCAGTCGAGCGCCAGTAGACCACCGGCTTTGCCACTTGCCCCAGCAGCTACCTCTGAACCATCAAGTATCGTTATCTTTGTGGTCCTTGCGTCATAGGAGGCATGCTGGGAGAGAAAGTATGCTGTAGAGACTCCAATGATACCGGCTCCGACAATAACAATGTCTTTGTACTGTCGGTCAGAACTCATGGCGATATAACGCGCACTTCCGAAAGCCCGATTGAGGGACAAAATCTTGACGCTGCAATGTTGTGTGTAGCACGAATAAAAAACATTCCACTCCTTCCATGACTATACCTATATCTATAGCTGTAGTTTCTCGAAGGAATTGCAATTGCCACCAGATCTCATCTCGTCGGCAAGCGCGCGGGTAAACCAACTCCACCTTGCACACAAACATGACGCGAAACACTTCCAAGGTTGGCTCGCGATCGAAGGCTATGCACACCGTGTGTCTGCTGCTGTAGAACTTGATATTATGTCAATATCATGTCATATTTTGCTGTGCGACAGTCATAGGTCTTCTAACCAATAGCAGAGACCACTTTATTAGTGGTATATCGATTCATGACAAATTATGCAGAAAGGCGTGCAATGTGCAGGCGACTGAAGGACCAAAACTAAAATAATGACTAAATGTTCAAAATGCGGAACATATGGTGCAGTGCAGCGGAAGCTGTGACAGACACACATGCTTGACGGCAGCTTGACCATATGCAGTTGTGCACTGCCACAAGACTGGTCATGGTCAGTCGAACGGGCAAATTAACATACGTAATTCCACCTCTGGCTGGATGATTTAGATTGCTCAATTTGTCGACCTTGTTTCATGAGTCGAAAATAGCGAAGCACCCAGGAATGCTGCACAAAAGGAAAGACAATCCGTGGTCAATGCTTCTTTACCATTTCATCTTCGGATCTTTCTTCGACATTGGCTGAAGTTTTCTGTGATGAAGTCTACTTTCTTGACGCTCGTTTATACTCTTGGCAAGTTTGCCAATGCGCTGAACCCTGTGCTGGTCAAGGGAAATGTCTTTTACGATTCCGTCACCAATGAACGAGTCTTCTTGGTCGGAGTCGATTATCAACCACTTGGAGAACAAGGAGTTGACCCTCTGGTCGATCCTGATATATGTGCAAGAGATCTATTCCTCATGCAACAGCTTGGCATCAATGTTATGCGGTATGCAGGATCAAGAACGAAGTCACTCGAGCCCCTTTCTGATGTTCAATTAGTGTCTACACCGTTGATGCAAGCAAGAATCACGATGAGTGCATGTCAATGTACAACGCTGGAGGTATTGATCTCTTGGAAAACAGCATCATTGTTCACTAAATTCCTCAGGCATATATGTCATGCTCGATGTCAACTCTGGTGCGCCCGGCCACCATCTCAACAGGGACGAACCATGGACGACCTACAACAGCGAGTATGCTACCAATGTTTTCAGTACCATGACTGTCTTCTCTGGTTACAGCAATGGTGAGTATAATCATAGGAGACAAGACAATGGTTGACAAGAAAGTGATTGGATTCTTCACTGGTAACGAGCTCATCAACGGAAAGGTCTCTGCCACTACTTCACCGCCATATGTCAAGGCCATCACTCGTGATATGAAATCATACATCGCGAAGCACTTGAACAGACCATTACCAGTACGCAAATCACCTTCGTGCGTGACATATGTTGACCACTACAGATTGGATACTCGGCTGCCGACAACATGGAATATCGAGTAGAGACCGCCACCTACATGTCTTGCGGAACAGCAGACGACGGAGTGAACGACTTTTACGCGATGAACAACTACCAAGCTTGTGGAAAACAGACTATTCACACTTCTGGCTATGATCAGCTTATTGAGCAGTTCAAGGACTTCAACATCCCGCTATTCTTCAGTGAAATTGGATGCAATGCAGTCAAGCGAACATTCGGAGAGACTGAATTCGTCTTTGGACCAGAGATGGTCGGTTCCCCATCCATCACCTCGAGACTGTGCGCTAACGGATGATAGACTCCCAAGTTCTCTGGATGTCTGGTGTATGAATGGACACAGGAGGCAAACAACTACGGATTGGTCAAGATTGACCCGTCGGGCGACATCAAGCTTCTCGGAGACTTTGACACTCTGCAAAGCCAGTACGCAAAGGTTGCCAACCTGCCCAAGGACATTCCAAAAGTTCTCACCAAGCCACTGCCGTGTCCACCATCATCGCACTTCAAGTACATCAACGGCTCGGAGACCCTGCCGCGATTGGACGAGATTGAGGACATTATCAAGTCAGGAGTCAAGGCGACACCGGGCAAATTGGTAGATATTGAGCTCGTGGCCACAAAGTACACCATCACGGACTCGAAGGGCAATGAAATCACCGACAAGACGCCCAAGAAGAGGTCGGGCCTGTCGCACGTCGATCTCAGTGCGAAAATCAAGGAACCTGGCTACGCGCCGAGCGATGCGCCAGCGTCCGGCAGCAGCAAGACGCAGGGAGCGGGACTCTCTGGTTCGTCGTCTTCTGCTGCCTCGAGCGGCGGCACTAAGGGCAAGACTGACAAGGAATCACTCGTAAGCGCGAGTGGTGCCGACGCCGTCGTGTTTGCTTCCACACGAGCCGCCCTCGCCAGTCTAGGTTGTGCCGCCGTCTGTGCCGCCCTCTTGCTCTTCTGAAGAAGGAAGCGGAGAAGAAACGCGTACATGAAATATTCGACTCGTGGGCAGGAAGCAAGGTAAAACCGAATAGGTAGTCGTCATTCTTCTAAGGAGGACAAAAATTCTTTCATAAATCTAATCAAGAATTCTGATGCATCATTATCGTCGTCGTCGTTCGTTCCATCTACTTTTTGTCGTATTGACAGGTGCGGTCATCTATTTGTTATTCTCCCGACACCAAGCGACAAAGTCATCAATGACGACGGGCCACGCCTCCATCTCATTATAATCGGCGAGGTCCTTGACCTGGACACTGAATTCGAGCAAGAGATTCCAGACGTCGCGCGAAATTCCCCTCCCCTTCAAGGTACAAAATTCCTTCCAGGCCTCGAGACGCGCGAATCGTCCGGCGAGCAAGAGGTCCCAAAAGACGAGGGCGGTATCGAGCGGGAGTGTCCGTGACGGCGGCGTCAATGCAAATGTAAAAGTATGCAAATACGTCCGCTTAAAAAAATCCCCGTGGTCCGCGGCCAACGTACCCGTCAACGTCCGTGCGTGTGCGGCCATGCCTTCGAGTGATCCAATACCCAGCGCCGTCCAACCCTTCACGAATCCCGCGCGTGTAAATGTCCCCTGCGTCGGGGCATCCAATTGCATCGCCAACGCGAGCACTCCAATCTCCTCCAAATCCATTCCCAAATCACTCAAGTACCGCATCGTCCCATCGATCGAAATCTCATCCTTGTCGGAGTCGTCCGCGTACGATGTAAAGATGCGATCCAATTGCTTCGTGTCCACCCTCGTCGCAGCACTAGTGCCGCCCGCGTGTTTGCGCAGGTACGTGTCGATTGCAGACTCGAGGTTGAAGCGCGTCGCTTTCAGGTACTTTAGCGCCGACGACTCGCTACAATTTGTCGTGTCCCGAAAGAGTGCTATCGTCTGCCGCTGAGACTGCGAGAGCGACATGCTGATAACAGTGTGCTCCGAATTGGGTGAGACGATAGAAAGAGTTTATAAAGGAGGTCACTGCATTATCTTGATGCCCTAAAGGCTGCTGAGAATCAGTCAATGTTACAATGTACCTTTTGTAGCTGGTGTAGCTACGGTATAGTCTGAACTGGTACTTGTGCGTGCAGGTTATGAGATCAGAGGACATCCTGCAAGTGGCGCAGATCTGGAAGCAATTCAGGTAAATCATGATCAATTCAAGCTTTACGGTACACGTCGCTACCACTCAACTTTTCTACAGACGAATTACTCGGCCGTCCGGTCGAAACATGATGAGGAGAGGTCATCATGCTCTACGTTCATTCACAAGGGGTAAATGAAAAACATAAACTATGGAGTGCTCATACACTCCCGCCATGGCTTACTGCAACACACCACCTGGGCATAAACATCATCATCGCTGTTCACCAGTACCCACGTCTGCCCTTGCGCAGAGTCGGTATCTCTGCTGCGTCCGCACCCTGCCTGTCCTTTTCCAGCAACATGATGGACTGCATCTTGTCCAGTGCGAGCTCGAGCAGTTCCTTCTTCTGCTGTAAATCAATGTGTGCCTTGACCTTGGGGTCTTCCTTTGCAAAGAGTTCGACCTGTTCCCGGGTGAGGTTGTGAATGAGCCGGTTGTCGATTTCGCGCGGGAATTGGTAAAAGAACTCGGACAAGAGCTCGACGTTGATGAAGAGCACTGCCGTGGTGGTCAACTTGTGTGCGACGGCATTGAGAAAGACCTCGGGACACACGTACTTGCCAGACGTGCTCGCACAGGGCTTCGACTTGAGAAACTTTAGACGAAGCGACAATAAAGTCTCGCGCTCCTTGAGGAATGTTGCGGCACGCCCCTTGTCCAACAGTGCGCTGGAGTATCCCATGCTCTCCTTCGTCTCTCTGCCTGAACTTGTGTACTCCATCACTCGCGACAAGGTTCGACTGCCAATGGCATTTGCGAGCTTCTTGTACTCTGCTTGCACCATGGAGATCTCCTCTTCCAGCAGTTTGGCGGCTTTCCGCCGCGCACCAGTCCACTCGTTGGGCTCAACATCAACCTCAAATTTGTACGGCTTGATGCAATTCTCAACTTGCTCGGCTGTAGCGTGGTATCTGGAATTCATTATGTCCCGTGTCGCATTGTTGATGATCTCGCGTGCGAAAGGATGAGAGCGCAAGGAACCAGTGGAAGCTAAGTCCTCCATAGACTCAATCATTCGACTTGTCACGGCTGTGGTGGCGAGTCGCCCGATGCCCATCCTCGTAAGTGCGGATTGTGTCGCCTCTAGCTTTCTCTCCCAGTGGACGTCCTCTACAGGCTCTTCTGCCCATTGCAATATTTCCGGGACGGACCAGTATCTTTCGGCGAGCAAGTCCATGACTCTCTGATCCAGCTGCTCCTTCAGCATAGTGCGGACCTGTTGTTTGCCGTACTGCTCTGAAAATTGCTTAAAGTCGTGTTTGAATTTGTCGATAGTTTCGGCGACGTATGTATCAGCGGTCAGATTGCGATCGTTATACTGAACTTTGTACTGATAGGAGGATTCTTCAAGCTCCATTCTGATCGCATCGGACGTCGATTGCAAACTTGAAGCCATGCTCTTTTCGAGCACCTTCATGAGTGATTTTCGCAAGGTCTGAGTGCCAACCATACAACCAGCCTCCGGACCATAAACAGCGCTCGAGCCAAAGAATGCTTTCTCATTGCGAGACATGGCCTCGAAAACGTTCTCTCGCTTATTAAAGAGCCCCCCGGAAGATGCTGGCAGCGCTTTGCAAATCACACCCACGTAACCTAAACTCAATGGATAATTCGAGTCCTTCAGGATAGCCGCACCTCGATCGGGAGTGACGAGGTCCATCTTGGTCACCACGCCCAGGGTCCTGATGCCTAACGGATCCACTTTCCTACTAGCGCGCAGGGCTGGAGAATTTGCCAAATCGACATCAGCAGCACAGACAGCAAGTATGATATTTGGCTCCTTGATGTACTTTTCGCAAAGCTCGGCTATCTTCCACTTTAGATCAGCCGGTTGATTCTTCGATTGAATCTGAATGTACCCTGGCAGATCGATCAAGGTCAGATCTGGAACATTTGGAGAGTAAATGTTCAATTGGATCGGATCATCGGAGACGCACTCCTCGTCAGTGACGGCTTTGTTCATAGTGGTAAGGGTGCTTTGTATCTGTGCAAAGTCGGTGATTTTGGCATTACCCAATGCTGGAAACATGCCATACTCGGCCGACGCGCCTGGCGTGTTGATCAAGGTCAATTCTATAGGTCTCCTGGTGACCATATTCGATCCCTTAGGCAGAAACTCGTGACCTACTATTGACTCGAGAACAGAGCTCTTCCCCGAGGACTGCGATCCAATGACGACAATCGACGGCAAAGTCAAAGCCTCGGTCTTGTCGATTTGTTTTAGTAAGTTGCGGATCTCAATCATTTTTCTAGTGAGCACCATCATCTGCTCGTCGCCTCCCTTGCTAATTGTCTGTGTCTCTTTGTTCTTCGTTGGAGGCTCTTGCTGATCGTCAGAATATAAGTATGCTGCAGCGGCTGCAGCGGTTGTCGCAGTCGCTTTACCGACATCAGGACCACCATCGTTGTTTGATCCGCCAGAAGAAGAGGAGGAAGAAGGAGATGAAGAAGGTTCGGAAGTCCTTGTTGAGTTAGTCGTACGTTCATTTCGCTCGTAGCCAGTCTCGGTTTCGTGTATCCTCAGTGCATCTTGCATCCACTTTGGGATACGGATTGTCGGCAAATCAAAGTCTGTGTTGCGCTCCACGACATCTTTCGTACTTGACCAGGTTCCCCCGAGCCACTCTGCGCTACGGCTCACGAGATCCTTGGTGTATCTTGTCCCTTCTGTAGTCTGTATTAGAGCTTGCATAACCACGGCGACTACTGTAGCTTACCCTCCACCTTGTACTGGACATAGACAACCCCAGCGGTAACGGTCGCACCTATAAAAGCTGGTATGCGCACCAGGCCAAACAGAATTTTGGGAACTGTCGAATAGCTCAGATTCCTCGTGGCGGACGTCCGAGCAATGAATGCGCCATTGGCCTGCGACACCAACATGCGCCTGCTTGTCTGATGCCATAGTGGCAAGGCCGTTCTGTTTGTGTAGCTACGACTGGGCACGAGTCGCTGCTGCTGCGCGACCCGAGATAATTTCAATGTCGCACCTCTGATCATGTAGGAATCATCCGCAGCGCATTGTCATAAGTTGAACTCGAGCAGCGACCAAGAGCAGCAGCCTGTGTTTTTGTTGTTGGTACGGTATGGATGTCAATTCAATCATCGCGAGTCTCGCTGCTTCGGGTTTGTGGAGCAGCTGGGAAGTTGCGGCAGGCATTTCCCAGAAGGGGCAGAGCAGCGACGAAGGTGGAGCCTTGGAATCGCATCTTCCGGCTTCACTCTTGCGCTACGTCTAGTATATATATATATGCATATGTCTGAAGTATCATGGCGTAGACAAGCTACGTATTCATTGCGGTCATTAATACCTCGACTTCTTGCGACAACCGGTCAATTGGTGCAAGTACGATCACCGCATAGCTTGAGCTGCACGAGTCGGCAATGTGCAGACTCCTGATCTACAAGGGCAAGACAATCACTCTGGCGGATATCCTCACAAGACCGACGCACTCAATCATCAACCAAGCATTCGACAGCAGACTGCGTATAGATACACGACGACCGATAAATGGAGATGGATTCGGTGTAGGGTGGTACTCTAACGAGGAAGACGTGGCTGAGACTGGACCGGGACCATGCATTTTCACGAGCATCAATCCGGCGTGGAATAACCAGAACCTCGTCCGTCTGTCGGAAAAGACGAGAAGTAGATTGATCTTTGGTCATGTTCGCGCGAGCACGGCGGGAGTCCTGGCTGAGGTGAACTGTCACCCATTCGAATTCAATAGCCTCATGTGGATGCACAATGGCGGCATTGCAGAATTTTCCAGAGTGAAGCGTAAGATGCATGCACTCTTGCGCGAGGAGTACTTTTTGTGGATGCAAGGCTCGACCGACTCTGAGTGTGCTTTTGCACTCTTCTTGAATTGCCTGCATGACCTGGGATACCCACCGGCAGACCACATCACCTTCGATGCTACCATTCTGCGTCAAGCGATGCTCGATACCATCACCAAGATCAATACTTTGATCGATGATGCCGGCGTCACGGATCCGAGCCTTCTCAACTTTGCCGTCACAGATGGCACCGACGTCGTTTGTACGCGCTATGTCTCGTCCCGGACCGACGAGGCCGCCAGTCTATTCTTCTCCAGCGGCACAAGCTTCCACCAGTACGAAGCAGGTGGACACTACAAGATGGAACGTCGTGACAAGGGACAAGATATCGTTCTAGTCTCGTCGGAACCACTGACATTTCAACGAGCGGATTGGGTCACGGTCCCCACAAATTCAATCTTGACCATATCAAAGGAGACTGTTCTCCTGCATCCTATTCTCGACAAGTACTTTGTGGAAAAGGCTAGCTATGTCAGGAACGATCAATTTGCTCGCGAGAAGGGCTTGCTAGGAACAAGCGACATCAATGACGTGCGTCCAGAGTCGAAGCGAGAGGAAACCATCAGACAAGGTTCATTCTCTGGTGAAGCACCAACTTTCAGAAATACAGTCCCACTCGATCAACTACGAGAGGAGGCCGTCTTTTGTCATTCATCCTAACAATACCAACCAGTCCAGGACTTCGGTCATCTTTGGAATCTCATGCCGACGACTGATTTCTTGGCGGCCAATGTACTCATCGCCGTCTGATTCATGCTCTCACATTGTGGCGTGACGAGTTGCGAGCCAAACAGGTCAGCGATCCAAATCAGCACTCCATTGGACCACCCAAACCCTTCTACGGTACTATACTCCCCACCGCCACCGACGGCATTGGTGGCCAGGTTCGAGTACTTTTCAAACATGGTGCCGTTGGTGGTTGGGTCGGACCCATTCAATTGTCGGATTCCGAGGGAAGGATGACTTCCGCCAGTGGCACGCCACGTGCAGTATGTCGAGTCGACATATCGCTGCGCGAGCTGCAGCGCCAAGTCCTGCACTTTCTGATACCCTGCGTCGCCAGATCCGACGCGCGCGTCCGGAAGTGTCTCCAGGAGACCTCGGATCAGAATATACTGCAGTGGCGGCCAGACATTCGGTTGATCCCACTGTTGTCCCGTATTCAGGTTCGTGGCCGCAACACCCCCAGGGTATTGACGCAGTTGCTCCATCACGGGCTGATAGAGCTGCAGTACCGCGTCGTAGTTGGCGTCGAAGAGACCGCGAGCCGCGCCAAACGCCAGCGGGTAGAATTGCGCGGGACTAAAGAATGTCTGCGACGCTGTCCCGTTTCCGCTGCCTTGCATCGCAGAAGACGACGACGACGACGCAGCAGAGACTGGACTCTTGATGTTTTGTCGTCCAGAAGTCAGATTATAGTCGAAATAAGCATTCATCGTCTCATTGTAATGGTAATCCTGCAACGTCCTGCCGCGCTGCGTGGCGACGGCGGACCACTGTCGGGCGGCGGTCGTGTTGCCGAGTGTGCCGTAGAAGGACGCGATGAGTTTCGCATTACTGTACTGGATGGCTTGCAGGTCGACGGGCACAATGTCGATTGTGTCGAGTGATCGCAGGGGAAACCCGGAATCCTCTACCGCCGCCGTGGCATCGGACAGCCAGCGCGAGGAAAAGTCCCACCCGGACTCGGCCGCCGATGCCAAGTTTTGGTAGAGCAGCGCTTGTGTGGCATTGTCCAGTGCTGCGACGGGAAATGTGCTCGTCCCGTTGATGGAGGTGTAGCTCCTGTTATTGGCCGTCTGGTAGTCTTCGAGATATGATTCCGGTCTCGGCTGACTCTAATTATCCAGTCAGCAATATATTCCTTTACATTATTCATAACCATTGAGGTGACTTGCGTTTTGCACATTATACCGATACAGGACGGTGGTATCATTGAGCTTGATGGCACCTGCGTCGAAGAATGCCTGTTCCTTGAGGAGTGCGGGCACAGCTCGGGCGAGGATGGCGGTATCGTTGGTGTAGCGGACGTAAATGTCGACCATATTAGCGAGCAGCGGGGGTTGCGATCGATTGAGGTAGTACTTGCGCCCACCATTAGGCACGAACCCGTACTCTTGCACCAAATCGATAAAGTTATCGATGGTGTTGCGTGCAATGGCGGTGTAGTTCCCCCTCGTACGCAAGAGACCCTCGAGGATGAAGAAACTGTCCCAATAATAAACCTCCCTAAACCTCCCCCCTGCAACGACGAATGGCGACCGCGTCGGCGGAATGAATGATGAATCGCACCCATTGCACAGCGTCGTGCCGTTGCTGCCGTTGACGAGTGACCGCGTCAAGTCTGGCCATATATCCACAATTTGACGCACAAAGTCCGCCACGACACTCGAATTGACGTGTCCCAAAAAGCTTGGGTCCGTAGTGAGCGTCCCATTTACTGCCCCAATCTCCAACCCTACAGCGCCGAAATTGTCCGCCAAAAAAGACTGCAATTGTGTATTATTGGCGATGGGCCGCGTCAAATTATTGTACGCCGCGAGAACGTCCTCGACGGGCCGGATGGTCGGCAAGTCCACGAATGTCTTGGAATCAGCAAATGGCGCCGCCAATTGAATGTCCCTCAACAGCGGGCCCTGACAAAAGATGGGCGAGTCGCATGGTGCGATGATCCCCGACGAGTTGTCGCGAAAGATCTGTGCTGCCACTCCTCCGAGTGCCAAGAGGGTTGTGCCGGTCAACGATAAGCGTCGCATGCGATTCAGTAGTCAACAGATAGCTCTCACTTGTAGACAGAGATGAACTTGCCAAGGACATAGACTCGAGACGAGAGTAACGTCCTTGAGCGGATCCGGACTACGGATGTATCCATGGCCAGCGACGACGAGATGGGCCGGGAATTTCGAGGCGCAAGTCAGTTGACGTATTTGGCGCCATTTTATTGCGGGGAAACAACTTCTTAAGCTTTTCGGCAGAGTTTCGTCCTTAATTGTCTGAGCTTGCAATGGCACTTGATCATGAGTTGAAAAAGACAAACTACAAAGCAAACACAGCAAACAAGGATGGCTACAAGTTGACCAGTATCCCCTCGAGCAGCTTTTGCACCCCCACCGCTCCGGCGTCCGGCACGGTCGATGATGCGCTCTTGTCGACATATGTCGCACGACCCAATCCCGCAGCCATTCCCTTTGTGCTCGCGGCACCCTTCTTCGCAGCCTCGACCGCCAGCTCGAATGACCCGCCGCTCTCCTGGAACGTCGTCGAGAAGGGAATGAGTGCGTCCATCATGGTCTTGTCCCCGACCGTGGCGGTAGTATACGTCTGCAGTCTCTCCACGGCATTGTGCACCGTCTGCGCCAATAATTGGGTATCCGCCGCGCGGTCCGTTGTCTCGTTGCTGAGTGATGAAGCCAGCGCATTGAAGAAGATTGTATATAGTGCACCACCTGTGCCTCCCATCTTGGCCTCCAATACACTCGCAACATCACCGAATAAGTCTACCAGATTGGATAATGAAATCTTGTTGGACTCCATCGCCGCCAGCACAGACTCGGCCGCAGACTTGAGTGTTTGGCCTGCATCACCATCTCCGGCCACAGTGTCGTACTTTGTAATCTCCGGCTCGCTGGCAATCAGACTCTTGCAGGCTCCCTCAATCAATTTGCGCGTGGTCCCAGAGTCGATGCTGATGTCTACTTTTGCCTTTTCCTTCGTCTTCGCCTTGGTAGCCACTTCCTGTGGCTTCGAGATCCAGGCACTTGCTCTGAGTGCATTATTCCAGCCTGGTGCAGTGGACGGCAGATCCAAGTACTGTAGTAGATCACTGGCTCTCTGTATATTGCTCACATTCAACAAGGTTATGCTGACACCAGCACCATCGAGCGACGTCACGAAACTTCCAGTATATGTCCGCACAATCTTGAGTTTCCAGTCATCCTCCACTTGCTTGCTCACAATCTCCGTGAAATGATACAGCTCGAGTGCCGAGATGCCTCCTAGATTATTGATGAGCAGCACCACCTCGTCGCCAGACTTGAATGGCACAAACGAACGTTCCTCATCATCTTGGGCCAACAATTGCTTCAATAGCAACCGACTCAAGTCACTGACTTTCGGTGTCTTGATCTTCTCAAACCCAGGCTCATTGTGTATACCCATGCCAATCTCAATTTCGTCCGCACCTAGATTGAGTTCTTCGCCCGTTGAACCCGGCACAGAAGCATGCGTCAGGGAAGCTCCGACAGTGACTAGATTATCGGCCACATCATCCGCCAATGCCTTGACCTCCTTCAGCTCTTTGCCGGCACCAGCACATCCCGCCGCAATCTTCTGCACCAGCAATATCCCAGCCAGACCGCGACGCCCGACACGACCTCCCTGAGTCTTGCCCACACTCACATCGTCCGCCACCACCACAAACTCCACCTGTTGACCCAATCGATTCGCATTCTCAATCGCAATGCCAAAGTGAAGTCTGTCACCGGTATAATTCAAGATTACCACCAGCACGGGATGCGGAGCTAGTGCCCGAATACCAGCCGTGACTGCTGCCGCAGAAGGCGATGCCTATCCAATCTTAGTCTGGAAGGGAGATATAGAGACTTGAGGATAAACGTACAAAGACATCTCCGGATACCGCACAATCCAATAAATTCTCACCCACAAATCCAGCAGACCCAGGCTCATGCCCCGACCCACCACCAGAAACGAGATGAACCCGTGACCGGCCGCTCGCCGCAGGCTTGATGTACGCGACGCGATGCGTCGGGTCCAGTGTCAGCGCGGGATTGCACCGCGCAAGTCCACGCAAAGCCGTGATGATGAGGTTATCCGTGTTGTCATCGAGAAGATGCTTCCCTGAGCCCATGATTGCTTTGTCTACACCACTATCAACAATACAGGTACATATATACTACTTTTATGCTCGACGTCGTCAGAGATGACTCGAGGAGATGAGAGAATTGGGGGAAAAAGGTGGGGTTTCGAATGCGTGGGAGGACAACTTGCAGCCACAAGGTGGGGAAAACAAGAAAGCCCGAACTCGTGGTTTTGCCGAAACAATTTCCGGACTCCCGGCCACGGAAAAGATGACGCAAAATGCCCTCTGCCTGGATCGAACAGGCTACCTTACGAACTTCAGTCGTACGCTCTCCCAGATGAGCTAAGAGGGCACACGGGACACAACCTATGCCAGGTCTTCCAATCCTGCCAATACAATGATATATATACAGCAGACCTTGTTGTAAAGGTGTGATGAATAGTGAGATGCCTGCTGGAAGTCATCAGGACATCAATCTCAAGTCATGAATCAAAAAGACAACTTAGCTGCAGAACATGATGTAGACCTTATCGTAAAAGTGCAGCTACTGGTAGATTAGCATACGACTCTCAGCTACAGGAAGCATGTCACCGTATGCTCATTGGATGTTCGTGTGGCAGATGATCTCCGTTAACCCTATCTGTTCCAGGTTGGTCTCATGAAATTATCCGCTTGTTTAAGCCAGTCTACAAAAAGTGGTACATGTTGTATTGTTCAGATCCTGACTATGTCTATCCTCGATCGTTTCCAGACCTCGTTCAACATGACATTTCCATCGTCCTCGATCTTGACATCGACGTCAGCAGTCTGTCCCTCGTTGTGCCTCCTGGGTTGTATATACAATGAAGCATAAGATCCCGCGCCTGCTCGCCTGCTCAGTCCACCGGGATTGATGACAATCACTCCATTGACGACTTTTGCAAATGTCGTCATTTCACTTGGCGAGATGAGAATATCGGGCAAGCTCGATCCAAATTCAGTCAGGCCTGCAAAGCCAATGTCCAGATTGGCCGTCGAACTAGTCTCGCTCGAGGGGCCCGGGAACAAGGGATAAAATCGTCGCTGTTGTATGATGTGTAGACTTTGACGAGCCAAGCCATTCTTCTCCTTTGGGTTCCGACTGATTTCAGCCATAGTCAAGTGCTTGAGAATGTCATTGGAGCATATTCCAAAGGACACCTCATTCAGACTGAATAGAGCAGGATTTGGCAACAATTTTACAGTCTTCGGTAACGTGGTGACTTGTCTATTGAAAGGTTCTTGAGGGAAGCACGGGTGTCGAGAGACCGCATCGTTGATGTGTGGAATGATCAACAAGCCTGGGAAATCTCTTATGATCGGTGCAATGATGGCTTGAAAAACCTTGTCCAGGGTATCAGCCTCGACATCGATATCACCTGCCTTGATCATCGGATGCGACAAGTCTATAAAGGGACCAATCAGAATGACACTTTGAGGTTTCGTGGAAAGCACGACTGTCTGCAATGCTTTCAGAGCTTCGAAGGACAAGTCGGAATCGGGAGTGTACGGTCCCGCCGCTACGATCATTGAAGTGCCCGCTTCAGAAAAGTCGGCTACAGGTGAGGCGGAAGGTGGTAGATCAGCAGGCTCTAGAATCTCACTGACCTTGAATTCTGTGGCAGCATTGACGCCTCGCAGGGCAATGAGTTTGCCGGGAAACAGAGCATAAGATTGTAATGCTGACAGGTCGAGTTTCGTCCTTGAGCCTGTACCTAGACGGCGTGACGTCTCCAGCATGACAGAGGCGGCATTCAACCTCCCTCCCTCTAGTGAATCGCTCACGATGCGTCCGATGACAACAGTTTCTGTCTGTGTATTCTGGCTGGGATCACCAATGTCCTGATCTTGCAAGTTGAACGCTTCCAGAATGGTGTCTGCGTATTGATCTATCTGATCGTCCAATATCTCGCTGACTTCTGACAACTTCTGGTACATGGGACGATAGGAATACTTTTTCGGGTCAAAGTTGACTGTGAGGGTCGGCGTAGTCGTCGAGGTAAATTGTTTCAGATCTATATTTGAGGGGTCCAAGGTTTGGACGATGGTGCCCGGATCCTTCCTGTTTGTGAAGGGTGATGGCATAGCAAATTTCGGAGGTGTGGCTACATTGCTTTTAGAAGTGGGTGTGGCCTGCGAGTCATGATCATTTAGAGCTGTCCCATTTCGAGGTGTCGACAGAGCTGCTTGCTTTCGTGTCGTGCTCGGGACCTCATGCTTGATCTTCCTCTTCAGAGGTGTTATATCGCCTCCACCGAGACTAATCGTTAGTCTTCAGGACACAATGAATCAATTCTCTTACAAGTCTCCATATCCTGCAGACAAATTGCTCGGAACTTTCTTCGAGCTCGCAGGCGTGCCGGCTATATCACGTAACTTTGTTTGATTATTGTGCTCCAGCTGATTCTGTATGTCTTGCTTGAACAGTGTCGCGTTTTCGATGTTGAGTGGAGGATTATTTCCCATCTTGAATCCCCATGATTCCCCTGGTTACAATCAGCCTTGCCGAAAAATAGCTTCCAAGTCTTACATTTGAAGTACAAATCCTCGGCATCAAGCGTGTAGTTCTTCAAGACACTCTCCAGAAGAGCTTGCACATCGACCGAGAGCTCGCCGAAACGATCCATCAGCGATTAGCGCCTAGACGCGGCGACAATCGGGTGGGCGGTCTAGAGATACACTCGATTGTAGAATAGTTGGCTCTCTTTTTCGCTTCTGTGTAATCACCAATAAGTCGAACGCGTAAATGGCATTTACAGACGCGCTTCGATACCGTAGAGGCTGTGCCAGCGAAATATGTTTGATCATCATCACGAGCTTTCAATCAACACTCGTGGTTTAGTGGTAAAATACGCCCTTGCCATGGGCGTGCCACGGGTTCGATTCCCGTCGAGTGTATGTTTTGGAATTTAGGCTTACATTTCTAAGCCGGCTAAAATCAACAAACCACGTACCAACTAAATTTTTTTGGCACTATACAACCTGCTTTCACCGATGAATTACTAGTGCGAACCATGTGACCCTGACTGCCTAATGGACGGAGCATAAGATTGGCAGGCACTCGCTTCACGTAAGCTTGATCAAAGCATCTCAAGCACAGTACTTGTGATTCGCGCAAGGAGATGAAAATTAGATGCACCCGATTTCATAATTAAGAATTGTATAGAAGTATATATATATGTACCCATTAAAAAGAGATGAAAGAATATGTCACACCTAAAAGAAGATTCTACAGGGGGAGAAGACTTTAATGAACGAATTTTAAAATCATGCCATGTACCACGCACCTCACACACACCTACATCAAACGAGAGTTGGTCACTACTGTCTGCGTCGCTCGTCTGCTTCTGCGGAAGAAGTATTGAGGAGTGATTGCAGCGAACGACATCGGTCACCCATACCGGGTCTCATGGGCGCCGCGCCAAAGGACGAGATTCCCGAGTTGTTATTGTTGTTGTTGTGGTGGCCCGAAGAAGTCGGTGGAGTAGGTGCCCTCGGCTGGAACTTGAATCCGTTGTCACCACCACCGGCTCTTGAGGTGTCGCTCAGTGGTGGTGAGAGCACGGCCGCTGGACCCCAGGTCGGTGATCGTGCGGCCATGTACCCTGCCGGTCCGGCAGACGCGTACGACGCCTGATTCGGGTGCTGGGGCTGCTGCTGTTGTTGCTGGGACGCCATCGGGCCGCTGCGAAAGTAAGAGTCTGCATGGTCCGAGGGACCGCTCCTCAGAGCCGGAGAAAAGGTGGGTGTCTGTGCTATGCTTGGCACGGGACTGTTGGGTTGACTCCAGCCGCCAGATTTGACCGAGATTGGCGTGCCGATGGACAGGTTCATGGGCATCTGTTGCGGCGGCAGGGAAATGTGCATCTGTCGACGCGGCGCGTACTGCGAACGCGTCAGCTGTTGTTGCAGCGCCTGCAGGTCAGACTGCAGCGCCGCAATGTTGTGGTCCGACATCGAAGCGCCCATCACGCTCGTGATGCCGCCCAGGATGCCGTGGTATCCTCGAAGTGCACCGAACACGGCGGATGTCTGGTCCATCAGGATGCGCTGCGAGTCTTCGATGCCCTGTATCCTCTGGTTTATCGACTCGAGCATCTGTTCCAACCTTGCTCCATTACGATCTGCCATTGGGTGCGGCGAGCGAACGACTGCCGGCTCGTATGGGTGTGGCTGCTGGACGTGATGATATCCTTGCGGGTCTCTGCTTTGATAGCCATACGAGTCCCTGCTCTGAGGAGCGGGCCTCGAGGCCTTGCGTCTAATGTTGGTCAAGAGCTCGACCTGTCCTCTCTGAAAGTACGGATGCTTGAACTCCCATGCTGCACTATCCGAAGTGCTTGCGCCATTCGTGTTTGCGTTCGAGTGAAAGACATCGTTGACCTTGTGAAACTGATACATGTTCAGTTGGCGCACAAAAGACTGCCAATTGTTGTGCTTGAAGTAGTTGTGGAGGCACTTGCTGAATTCTATCGGCGAGGTAACGATAAAGGTCAAGCCAGACTCTGTCCACATCACCTCACGAATCGCGGGATCCTCGACCATTCTACATGCGAACGTCAGCAATGGGCGATTCAAGAGATCATAGCCACTCACGAGTATAATTTATTCACAAAAGCAGCTTGGTGCTTCGGACCCGGTGAACTATCACTCGCAAGAGGGCCCTGGACGCCAGGCAGAGGCGGCGTCAGCATCGGTGCATTGTCCATCGATTCTGGGCTATCGGCATCGACAGCTTCGACAGAGACCGAGATCGTCTTGTCCTCCATATCGACATCCGGCACCGAGATTTGTGCGAGTTCGGTCATTTCTGTACGGCTTTTACAATAATTTTATGCGCACACCCTCTTATTTTGTGACGATCGATAATCGACCTGTGGGACAGGCTGCGTTCGAGTAGGAAGAGGGAAGGGTGAGCGCCCGGTAAACGTAGTCTGTGTGTTCGTGAAGGAGTATAGGTGAGGAAGGACTTTTGACTTTGCGTTCCGATTTCTGGAACGGGCTCATCCATATATGGTACTCTTGCGCGGGTCAAGCCTCGCGGGTCGCACAAGATAGAGTGGCCCCCCTTAGGCGAGCTTGCGGCGCACACCATCAGGGGGGGAGAAAGTGCGGGAAGTCCCATCGAGGGTGATATTCCATCGAAACGCAGCGAGATTGCATTTGGCATGGGCATGTAGTTCCGAAGGATACCTCCCTTGACAGGCCATCTGTGCCGTGGTAGATCGCGAGAACCAACCAACAATTGAGTCCCGTTCGTTCATCTGACTAACTCATCCCCCGTCCGTCCTGCCATAACATCCATTCCGTCTGCTTCTCCCGCTGGATTGTGTACGGACCAGCCACTCGCGTACGCCGTCCCTTCATCCGCTTCGCCAGGGGCTTTAAATTGTGGGCGCATCAATTGGCTACGAGACGATCGACGAAGTATGGCAGGTTCCAGACGGGAGCGGCTTGTGTCAGAAAGGTTGTCGTTCTCCATGTCGTCTTGCCGCTCGCTCCCTTGAATTCCCCATCGTTCGATTACGTGTGGCTTCGGTGGAATTATGATATGTCGCAACAAGTGCTGGCGTCTGTGAGTATGGCTTGAGATGCAGCCATCGTCCGCTTTCTGCTCCTGCGGCGCTGCTTAAACGAGAGAAAGTCGTCTGTAAAAGTCGCTGCAGCTGCCAATCATGTGCTGTGTCGGTCCTTCTCGCCCTGCGAGTCTCTGCTGCAAGGCGGTTCGGCCGCTTCGTGAAATGGTTAAGAGAGGCATGGAATTCCAGACCTCCCGAGCTCGAGATATGGATGTCCATACATTAAGGGGATATCCAAGTAGACATGCTTCCAGTGCTTTCCGAGGTGTTTCGATCCTTGTCATTTGACATTGCGACTTATTAGGTCCATGCATTCTTTGACGCCCTTGATGTGCCGGACACAGCGTCTGCCGTAGCAGTTCCTGCGTTCACGTCTCGCGTGGGACGTCACACCTAACACCAGAATAAGCTTGTTCGATCTGCAGTCGTCGTCCCTTCTTCTGACATTTCCTGATGCGTAGTGTCGGCAGGAACGCCGAAATTGCAATCGATCTGAAGTCCCATGTCTGGAGAATATCGCTCACCACACTCGACTCATCTTGAATTGTTTTAACCACGTTGTGTCAACGGGAAAACAAATTCTAGAGGAATGCATAAGCGATGATTTTTGTCTGGCCTGAAATTCATTGTACCGCACTGCACCACGAACACTTCGGTAATCATATATCGCCTGTAGTTTTTGCAGAATAACGCAAAATGTAGTGAAGACATCTCCTGGCTTACCTGCGATTCATGACGATAGTGTTCTTAGTTAGCTGCAGGAGCCATCACAAGATCCATGACCCGACATCTTGGTCCGATCTGACTGGGGGGAGGGGCCCATACACTATCTTTCGTGGAAATTGACCTGTCAGAAAGGTTCCGATAATCTTGACAAAAGAGGATGCGGATGTCGCGTACAATCATTCTGACAGGAGTCTGTCAAGGTGATTCTTGCCTGATGCAGAGCACTGACAGAGACACATGAAAGGGCGCAAGGTGAGACCTTGTCAGGAAAGTGTATTCTGAATCATGATCGCAGACCTTTGCTCGCACGCGATTGCCTCTGTGGCCCCAAAGTTGCTGTTCACATACGGAAGGTCGAACACGATCAAGTTTGCATGCATGTAATGCCAACCAGGCATTGTAGATATCGTGTGTACAGCTTGTCATGATATGCCCGATGGGACTGCAGCAAGTGCAATGCTTTATAGTTAGCATTCTTTTAGGGACGCCTATGGAATCTAAAATGTCTAATTCGCTTTACGCTTATGCTCAGCCATAGCTCATCATAACGTGACAATCTAAAAGCCCACGCTACTTGAGGGTGACGACACATCGCTCGTGTAGTCTTCTTGCCCGGATGCATCATCGTCTTGTACGTCCTCGGACATTGCTGACTCATCCAAACGACTCTCTTGATCAAGTTCGTCTGAACTGTCTCCGTCAATCGGGGCATAAAATAACATGTCCTCGTCCTCAGAGCCACGTGTGGACGAATGTTCTGATACCGTGCCCCATGTATCATTGTCGTCAGAGACGACAGGCACCAAGCCTGACATGTCGAGATCACTCTCATTTTCGGTTGATACGTCATGCGCACCGTGTTCATGCGCTGTGGCACGGTAGTTGTCTTCCTCGTCTTCGTCGTTGTCGTTATCATCAGCATCGTCATTGTCATCATCTTCATCGTCATCGTCATCGACCTCATCATCGTTATCATCATCATCAACATCATCATCATCATCCTCCTCATCGTCATCATCCTCATCAATGTAACCAGTGCCAAGGCCAGCAGCATAAGCGCTAGCCATATACGTGTCCCACGCGTCGTCGTCGGAACCGTAGTCACTATTGAATGCATAACCGTCCTCATCGTAGTTCTCGTCGTCTGCATCATCCAGAATGTCCAAGAAGTCGTTGAGGGGTAGTCCTGCGCGAATTGGTTGCAAGTGTCTGGATAAATGTGTCCTTGTATGTGCATTTCCTCCCCATGCGAATGCTCTCAATGTATCTGCAATTGGAGTATCCAAATGTGTCATGCCGGCTTGACTGGCGTCCAGGGCAGCCCTGATGGCTAAATAGACTGGGCTCAAGAGGAGAACGCCACGAGCTTCCTCGACCGAGCATGGTGATATGAAGTGATGCGTGAGACTATCCAAGCCAGCAAATGTCAGTCTGACGGGTTCGACAAATTCTACGTGAGTTGGATACTCCTCAAAAATCATAGCTGGGGCACCGACGCGCATCACTGACTGCGAGCCGCCATCGTGGAAGATGTGAAACATATCGAGATGAGTTGCCCCATTATCTGTGGCACTTCCATGTTCGTCTGTTATTCGTCTGATAATTTTCATAAAGTCAAGATGGTCGTGGTGCGCTTTCTGAGCATCTATAACTGTACCGTGCATAGCCATGTAGTGGTGAAGTGTCCATTTGTCCTGCGCGATGTGTAGTGTTGGTGGTCTCCATTCATACTGAGTTTGTTTCCAATTGTCTTCGGACCATTCCGTAAAGGGTTGTGACATAGCAATCAGTATGCCATTGTCATCGTACTCACGCATGACGTGATGAAATACACCAGGGTGATCTCTTTGCCAGTTCATCTGACTCGCGACGTCGGTCAAGAAGATTACTCGAGGATGAGCGTAATGTCTCAGAGTTTGTAAAGTGTTTTCGAAGTGTTCGCAAAATTCCGCAACCAGGGTACGAGCGATGGGATCGGCTTGGGCGGCTGTCAAGTCAATGATCAGAGTTTGTAGAAGTCTCTCTATCCGTTCCGTGAGAAAAAGCGGAACTTGTGTCGATGGAGATCTCAGTGATCTGAGGAACTCTGCTGTGTGTCCCTGTTCCCGACGCCTGCGCATTCGCAGTTGCTTTATGCGCTCCGGGGTGAATGTGAAGGTCTCCGTCCTGACGTGCGAATTTGGACTGACGGATGCTTTGAGATGGGCGTACAGACAATCATTGAATCTCGGACAATAGTAGCCCTCGATCGAGTCGAGGCTGGCTTCAAAGTCTCTACAGAGGATGCGCTTCTTCTCGGCATAGAAGCCTTTCATCAAGTGTGCTTTCTCCTGCGCATTCTGGGGGAAGTGAGCGGCCGGGATGACATGCTCCGAAGGCTTCCTGCAGAGCGGACACGTCTTTGTGTTTCTCACGTTGCTCGTGGTCTGCGACTCCTGATAGTCCGCACGAACACTTTCGATAAAGTTGTTGAAGCCGCCGAATGGACCGCCTGTGTCTTCGTCTCGCGCAGTCAGACGAGCAGCTCGCTCGACGTTGACGGGTGCCTGAGGACCTAGCTCGAATGTCCCTGCCTCTAGAGCCGCGATAGCAGCACGGTAGTCACTTCTGTACACGCCATCATCAAACATCAATCCCTGCGCAGCATGCGATAGTTGTCTTGCCTCAATGTCAGCTTCTCGTAAGTTGTGCATGAAGTGACTCTCCAAGTCGGCGCGAGTCGGTGCAGTATCTGCAGCACTCAGAGGTCTGGAGCTCGATTTGCGCCATTGCTTGATGCATTCGAAGCAGAATTGGTGATTACAATTCTGGAGTAGTCCATATAGATTTGGTCTTTCGAAGCATATCATGCAATCGTCAGCCGCAGCCATAGCTTCCGACATCTCTGATACCGCTCACAATCCACCTGATGATAGACAGACTCCCCTTAAACGTGCTTTGGCCACAACTATATCCAGAGGTAGCAACAGCCTTTTGAAAGAAGGAAGGACGAACGAAATGTGGTGGAAACTCCACTGAAACTCTTGATGGCGCGGCGCGTTGTGGGTGGATCTGCCATCGGATCTATCGCATACATCGGGCATAAAACGAGATTACCGGCTCCGCGAACATGCTTGACTCACTCGATCGTGAAATCGATGCAAGTTGGCGGCTTCAGCTTCAGTTTCAGCTTCGTCTTCAGCAGTCAGGCAGGCATGGAAGACAAGAATGGTTTTTAGAAAGAGTTTTAGTAGAAGCTATCTAGATTTTTTTGTGATTTTCTAAGTTATCCAAGTGTTTTTTCGAATTTTGCTGGTAGATCATCAGCGAGGAACACAAGTGCCTCCACTATTCCGCACTCCGAGTGTTTGATCTGAACCGACACGACGCTTCAATCCCTCAGTCCTAAATACATCGAGTCAAGTCGCCTACCCAGAGGGTGACTCGTCAGCCAACCCTCCGGGCCCAAGGTCCCTTGACTCTTCACCGACTGAGTTCAATCCACGAATTGTCCTAAATCCAGACCGCCCACTCGAAGATTGGAACAGCTTCGTCACAGTAGAACCAAGCTTCGATCACCAATTTTCTCCTCCCCGTCCTCCTAGTACCACCCAACCAAAACCAAAACCAAAACCAAAACCAAAACCAGAACCAGAACCAAAACCAAAAAGAAACCACAATAACCGCAGAGAAATCCAAAATCGCCATCGCTGAAAGAAAAAGATGGGAGGGCCAATTCTACTGGCTGTGTATTCCCAAAAGTCGTGCGCACGATGACCAGCATTGTCGCCAAGAAGATGAGAAAACAGACGAAGAAGTGGCTTCGTGAGACTCCAGCAACGAATCAGAGTTGCGTAGGTCCAAATTTCTCATCGGTGTTGCATTCTCAATCGGCATTGCCAACGATCGGACTCTCCAAAGTCGATCATGGTACATTGCCGAGTACGGGATACTTCTCATAGGAGAAGATTGCGAATCGATCGGGTCAGAGATGACCTGCGATGTCTGAAACGCATCTAAGGGTGTTGCAACAAGCTCCGAAGCAGTGCATGGACTTAGCCAGTCGTCCAAGAGTGTGGTATCGGAGTCCTTTGCATCATCCAGAATGTCGAGGACCTGCTCAGGAGCGAGCTCGAGATCCGAGACCAAGTCTTCATAACATGTTATGGTCTTGTCGGCATCCTCTTCGTCGTCATCCCCAATCTCGCTCTCTGCAGAGCAGACTGCCGCATCGTCAAGGTCGGAATTGCCCTGCGAAGATGAGTCTTCCTGCTGGAAAGAATTTTCCAAGTCGCTGGCAGAGTCCTGCACAAGGAATTGATCGAGCGACATCCTCGCTAAGCTCGACATGTCGAATGTATCGAAGGGATTTCGGAGTTCCTCTGGAGGTTCCAGGTCAGGAATCAGCATATCCTCGTTCGTCACTGCCCATGGTCCGGAATTGACCAGGAAGATACCAAATTCATCGTACTTGATATCTTGTAGTGATTCCGGAGGAATGACCGATTGCTGTCCCTGTCGAATGAGGTGGCAGTCGATGGAATCTCGTTCTTGTTCGAGAAGTCCTTGCCAGCGGAAGATTGTCTCCTGAGCACTTTCGGCCGCTATCGCGTCCTGGGCTTCGACACTGAGACCGAGCGTCTCCCAGCCAGGAATTCGATAAATCATTCTGAGATATTTGATCGGATCGACAGAAAACGGAGGCATTTGCGTTTGCGGCAAGTGCGCCGGTGTGCCATGATATGCGGCATCTGGCACATGATCGAGATTGTATAGAGGTTTGCGATCCAGACCTGCTGCAGAGTAGCACTCGCGAAGGCAGTCGTCCTTGCTGAAGTAATTCCCAGTCTCGTTTTGCTGGCATCCTCTCCACATTTGTTCTGCCAGCTTGACCTGGACAGGATTGAATTCGGAGTCATCCTTGAGGTAGAGAGGACTAGTATCGATTATTCTCCATGAAGATGGCTCGCGACTTGCGAATGCCAGTGGAAGAGGTTTCCTGGCGAGCGAGAGCCGGTGCAGAGGCTCGATGACAAGTTCGCGAGGCAGTTCAAGAGGCTCCGGCACAGAAGCGCCGAGCGTGAGTTCGAGTGACTGTCGCTGATCAGCGAGAAAGGCCGTCTCGTCTCGCACCGCGCGTCTCAGGTGAATCCCAGACTGCTGCGAGTCGCCATCGCTGAGACCACGATCCGGTGCGTTGCTGTATATCACCTCGCGCAGAATTCGTTCCTGTCCCGTCCAGCGAGAGACATTGTAGTACTTGCCTTCGATCTCGTGGTATCTGCTGTAGCTCTTGTGCTTGAGGCAAGGATCGTCCTCAAAGAAGAGAGGTGATCGATCCAGTGATCGACACCATATCGGAGCGTTGATCCTGCCTTCCTCGTACAAGGCATCGAAGCTTGGGAATTTGATATATCTGCGTGGCGGCAGTGCAATCGGAATATAGTCGTCCTCATCGTCACTTTCGTCCTCATCATCGAGCTCGGGGAGAGCGGGATTCGTTTCATCATCATCAACCTTTGGCGCAGGTTGCGAATACATGGGCTTTGGAGCGACCCATTCATCATCATCATCGTCAGACCAAGAGATGGGAGCCTCAAAGTCAATCTCGACTTTCTCAGTCTGAGCCTCCGTCTTGACTGGTTCTGCTGGTTTGGCGAACATGGGAGTTGGAGCTTCCCATTCATCATCGTCGCTGTCACCCCAGTCGAAGGTCTTTTTATCAAAATCAATCAATTCGCCTACCACAGGCTCATCAGGTCGTTCCTGTGGTTTCGAAGCATAAAGTTCGACAGATCGAACAAAAGATGGGGCTGCAACACCGTCGGATGAGTCAATCTTGGTAGAAAGATCTGGTGTGCTAGCGACCATTTTTGTCGAATCGTCTGTAATATTCGTGAAGTCCGAAGCTTCATCATCGTCATCATCCCAGGAATTTGGAATGGAAGTCTTTTCTTGTCTGACCGGCAGAGAAGAAGAAGAAGAAAAGTATTGTGTGTTTGGCATTGCCGGAAGAGTGTAGTCGTAGTTGCCAAAGTAGGCAGAGAGTGCGTCGGTAGAGCGTTGAGCGTGTTGAGCGTTGGAAGAAGAGTCTCGTGTGTGTCGAGTGTTGTGTTCGCTAGTGGACCCCCGGCAGTGCAGGGGCATGGAATCTCGCGTAGAAGCCATGAGGAAAAAAGTTTCAAAGAAGGGCGAATCGACCAGGCTTATATGTCCTGGCCATGACCCGGAAGCCTGACTGCGAAACGAAAGCAAAGACGAAGAACGAATAGCAAAAACGAAATCAAGAAACGAAACGAACTCAAAGCAGCATAGAGACGCAACATCCTCCACAGAATCGACCCAGGTCGTGCGCCACGACAATCTGAATGGCTGGATACATGAAGTGGCTGGAACCTTAATTTCGTTTTCTCGATTCCTGACTCGCCTGCCTTCGTGCGCCACCATGCGTCACCTCTCGTCTCACGAAATAGTTTCTCTCGCACAGCGCCCAAAATAATTTCAATCATTGGATTACGATGTATCAGAGACTCACAAATCCTTCGATAATCCCATCTGCTATGTACTCGTATACGTAGATACTTACTAAGTCTTCTTGAACCAGTATTGACATTCATTCTTGTCGATCGGAGCATTTTCACTCAAGATGCACGTGATTACAATTTCTGGTCGCCCTCACCATTTTCGACACTTTTTCACATTCACTTCTTTCATGACTAAAAGCACTTCTATTCCCATTGCACTTTCCATACACATCTATAATCAATATTTTATTATCAAGCAGTCATTCACAAAACAATACACGTGTAGACCAATATGCTCAGAAGGACATGTATCTTGATGCTCGTTGTATTGCTCTCCAATACTATAACGTCGTCTTGTTCTAGAAGTTGCATCGACTCTCCAAGTCTATGCCCACATCTGCTTGAAGGATGTGTTGAACTTGGCGCGCACGAGCTGGAACGCTCGCAAGACTCGTTTTGTGTCGCGGTAGACGTATGTTCCCACACTGGAGTTTGAGCCCCCGTAACCAGAGTCGTTGTCGTCATCGTCACTCTCGGACTGGTCGAGATTCATCCAGTCCGCCTCCACTTGTGCGCGCGCCTTTGCGTTTGGAGCGGCCGCTTGTGCCGTCGTCACGGATGGGTTTGCCGGCACATTGTCCGCCTCGTCTTCATCGAAAGCCGACATTTCGGCGTCCGCACCCGACATGATGTCGAAGCCCTCGCCGTCGGTTATGCCCAACATGTTTGATAGGGACTCTTCAATGCTTGCGAGCACGGTACTAAAGTCTGACAAGACAAACCAAGTCTGAGCTTTCGGGATACCGTTGGTCTCCACCAAACTCTGAATTGCTTGGTTTGCTGGTAGTCTTGCCTCTCCCATGAGGTAAAAGTCATAGATGTATGCATTTAGAGTAGTCGTGTTTCGATTCGGTATGGTCAAATTGGGCGAGAGCCCTTCTGGGAAGATGCCGGAAGGAGCGGATTCTAGCAATTCCGAGAACGATTTGGGTTTGTCCGCAGCACTCAGATCCGCAAACACACTTCGTGCTGTGGTTGAGCTTCGCGAGGAGTCGAGTTTGTATTGGTCTTTCGAAAATGGCAACAGACCATCGACGTTGGTCTGGTCAGACGAACTCGAGACGAAACTCGAGATATAAGTACTGTAGAGCTGAATCGCTCGTTGCTCGTGCTCGTCCAAACATTGCTGTGCCTTTGGTAGGACTTCCTTCAGATCTGGCAGTGCGATGTATCCAATCGCCTTCTTATATGTCTCTTTTCTGTAGGCTGCATCAGATGGTCGCATGGGGAGACGGCAGAATATGTAGGAAAGCAAGAGAACGAGTGTCTTGCAGACATCAGCTCTCTTACTCGGATCGTTGAATTCTCGACAAATGCTGTGGAAAATGCCACCCCTCATTAGTGCCGCAAAGGCAAAATTTGACGGCTCTTGGTAGTACAGGTGCGACACTGGCGCAGCTAGCTTGATTGGTTGTCCTGAAGCGTCCAACAACTGTTCTCTTCTCAGATACTCGATGGAAAATCTGATGTGATAGAGAATTTGTTTGTCACTCGCACTGGCATCGCCAATGGCAGCGACCAAGTCTTTCGGCTTGGCAAATAGTCCCTCAATCGCTTTGTTGGCAAATGGTGAGCGGTTCGAATTCTTCAGCAGATTGAACAACCGCAGCAGAAGCGTTGTGGTGACTGGGTAATGTCCGGCGATTGCAGGTATGCGTGAAACGAGAAGACGATCAATCTTGTCCATGGGCACACAGAGGAATCCAACGTGACCCAATACATCGTAACCACGGCGACCTGCTCGACCAGCAGCCTGGCGGAAGTTGAGAGCTGTCAAATCCACGCCATCACCGACAAAGATTGCCGACGTGGCGGGCATGTTAATTCCAAGGGCTAGCGTTCCTGTACAAATGACAACTCGCAAGTACTTGCTTCTGAAGGCAAGCTCGACCAATTGTCGATATCTTCGATTCAGTCCAGAGTGATGAATACCGACTCCACGTCGCAAAGCTCGAAGCATCCATAATGGACATGCATTTCTCTTTTCCAGTCGAGCGAGCTCATCAGCCATATCTTGATCTCCATAGGTGTTCTTGAGCCCCACGAAAGAATAATTCGGGTCTGGCGCGGTGGGATCGAACGACTCTTGCCATCCAACTTCCTCGACCTCAGCCTCAGGTTGTTCTGGCGCATCTTCGTCCTTGTCGGCATTCTTTTTCGTTCTCTTCATCGCTCGTTCTTTCTCCTTTTGTCGTTTATCAGCATCCCCGAGCCACTTTTCATATGCTTTCAACTTTCGTTGCCAAGCAGGATCGCTCTCACGGTACTCGGCCTCGCGAGCTTCAAGGACGCTCAAAACCTTCTCGCCAAGTGACTCCACCACTGCACGATCATAATTGAACAACAGTGAGGGCAGGAGCCCTTCAGAGTCCAGATCCTCGAGCATGGGCATGATCGCTTCTTCAAGCATGGTCGAAGCTTGTCCCCCAGTGGCCACTGACTTAGCAGTCAGATCGTGCCAGCGCTTTGCAACAGCCTCTGTTCTAGCACGCAGATTGCTGTCTAGTGCCTTCATGAGATTTATGAATGGAGAGCCCGGATTCCTGGAATTCGGATCCGCGAGCCACTTTGCAAGGTGTCCTTTGATCTTAGCCTGGTACTCGACAACATCAGCTTTTCTGATGAAATGCTTGTCTGCAAAGTACTTGTTTGGTTCGAGGTCTTCCGGCATGTCGAATGCAGGAGTTTTACATTGTCGCATGTACTCATAGATGTTGTAGCAATCCCTTGGTTCGAAGCCTAGATCATCTGGCATGACACGGGGACCAAAGTGTAATGCAGAAGCAGGATGCATATCTCTCAGTTGACCTTGAACATCGCTCGAAATCTTCTCTCCTTTCATAAACTCTGCTTCCGATGCTATAGCGGGGATGTACACGAATTTTCGCAGATCAGAATATCTCTGATTGTGTCGCACTAAAGTGACTGGCCGCTTGTGGGCCGCTTGAGTTGCGGCCAACCAAGCAGTAAACTCGTCTGGATTACCCACAGTCGCTGAAAGTGCCACAATTGGACACGGAGCCAGAAGTAACAACTGTTCCCAAATGGTACCCTCTTCTCCACCGATACAATGAATCTCGTCAAAGATGATTCGTTTGATCTTTGGTGACCATCTCTGTGCCTGAACCGGGGAGAGAAGCAATTTCTGCAAGACCTGCGGCACTGTGACCAGGACTTGGCAACGCTCAGGATCGTGGATTTTGTAGTCACCGGAATGGATGGCCCAGACATTCTTTCCTCCCTGAGTCTTGTAATTCTTCGAGTAACGCGCTTCGATCTCAGCCGCCATTTGATTGACAAGAGCCTTGGTTGGTGCGATGAAAATTAATAGACCATCATCGTCGGCCCGCAACACCTTCTCAATCGCGTAAAAGGATATAAAGGTCTTTCCTGCTGACGTTGGGGCAACAACAAAGACATTCTCTTCCCGGTCGATGACATCGAGAACATCACGCTGCCACTTGTCAGCATCGAAATTCGTCCTTGGATCGGGTTTTGAGTCCATGTTGCGTTCCATGTACTCTCCACAGAATTTCATCTGGAACTCGGTGCTGGTGTATGGAACATTGTAGCTTGATTTTGACTTGGGAATATCGAAGTCGAAGGAGATATCTTTGCTAGCAGCAGGTCGTACATCATTATCGACACACGCCGAGAGGCCCATGGTAGTCAGCACATTGTCGCAAACTTCCTTGATGTTGGTGGTCAAGTTCTTGTTTCGGTACATGACACTGATTGCCTCAAACAGACGTACAGCAATTCTGGTGGACTCACTGTCAGTCTTTGCCAATTTTGCGTCCTTGCAAACCTTTTTCCACATGTCGAGCAGGATTTGTATTTTATACAATTCCATCTCCAGCTGGATATCGACGTCTCGCTGAGCCTTGGCAGGCGAGTTGATGTAGCGTTCAAGTTCGTCCAACCGAGTCTTCAAGTCCTTATAGGCATCAATTTCAGACTTTGTCGATGCCCATGCCGAAGTAGATTTCAAAGCCTTCTTGCCAGCCTTTTCAGCTGTGTTCTGCAAACGAATTTGTTCAGCTTTGCTGAGCTTGGCTGTCTTCTCTTTCTTGGTTGATGATTCCTTCTTGCCACTCTTCTTGTTTTCTGTAGGCACCGGAGTACTCGAGCGTGACGGCACAGGAGTAGATCGCTGGGATTTGGACTGCTGCAAAGGTTGACCAGAGATGATGGCCTGTCTCTCAAGGCCAGTACCGTTGACTCCGGTCAAACTTTCCGCAGCACGCTTGATGTGTGCCATTTGTCGATCTTTATTCGCCTGAAAACGCTTCTTGATCCAGATGTCCTCTTTACGCACACCAGTCAATTCTGGGCCTTTTTCCTTCTCAAGTAATTTCTTCTCCATACCAGCAACACGTTTACCGACTTGCTGAGGAATCGAGGCGAAGTCAATCACATCCTCAATGGTGTCCTTTCCCGTGGTATCAAGCTCTAGACCCTGCAAATGACGATCAAAGAGCGGATCAGAGAATGGCAAGAGTCTGTTGGCCTTCTTGTATGCCTTTGAGGCAGCGTCAGAATCGGATGCAGTATTGTTTCCATTCGTGGTAGAAGCATGGTATGCTCCGAGGCTCTTCAGTAGACTAGCTGGAGTTTCTTTCGTCGAGGCTCCTGCCATCGAGCTGAAGTCAGACACGATAGCTTGAAGCTGCTCTTTATCCAGAGATGATGAATCAGACACAAGTTTGAGGAGACAGTCTACAAAGAGAATAGTGTCAAAGTAATCAGCGATATCCTTCTTGAGAGCTTGAAAGTCGTTCAATTCGGGCAGGCGTGCCGCCGCAGCAGAACTTGTCGTGTAGAACTTGTTCAAAAATGTCTGTACTTCAGCAGACTCAATCTTCGTGGGTCTAATGGCCACTCTTGAATCAAGAGTGTCGTTCTCTGCGCGCAACAGCGTCATCAACGTAGCGCGCACAAAGAGTTCCTCGACGGCGCCACAGGCTTGTAGTGCTGCATAAAGAACAGTTCTTCGCTGACTTGAATCATACGATTTTTCCACCACAACTTTGACTTCTTCAGAGCTACCAGGCTCAATATTGACTTTGCTCATCATTTCCGAGACATTCTCAATCTTGAGTGCATCGTCTCCGTTCAGACTGCCGGAATAAATCTCCTCGCTGTCTCGAGCAATGGAAAAGGCAAAGATTTTGCCGTCAAAGTTCTCCATTCCTTCAAAGCAGGCAACGTCCATACCCCTTTGCAGGAAAGCATACGACGCCGCTCGCCACGCAGCTTGGATCGTCTCATCCTTGTTCGTCGTCTCGGACTCGCCATCACTGGTGAGTACAAAGTATGGTCGATTTACATCTAAGTACTCTTGGCACTCCTTTGCCTCGATTGCGGCAAACTGATTCACGACGACAGAGTCGATAGACAAAAGATGGGAGATGATACAAGCTCTCGCCAATTTCAGCGTCGTTACGTCCCGGGTCGAGAGTTTGGCATGTGACTCAACAAAGACAATGTGGAAGTTGAGATTGCGCAGCTTGAGCAACTTCCGTTCGAGAATTGCCACTGCCGGCAGGAGTTGAAAGTCATCCTTTAGTTTGACGTGTGCGTCCTCAAAGACTTGCTTCAGTAAGGCGTCGCCATCGATATAAACAAGCTCGTCACCGATTCGCTCAGTAATGTCCGACCATAGCTTTGCTTTCGCGTGCCACCATTGAGTCTAGCAGATGTGAGCATACAATGACACGGCTTCGTTGGAGGGGACGTACGATTGCCTCTACATTTTGCATCGGCATCAACAACAGATAAGATCCCACGATACGTGTATATAGATCTAGGAGTTGTATGTATCCATCTTTTCTACGAGCTGCCGGTGCACAAGAACCAAAACTTGGGGACACAAAATGACGTGAGAGCTCCCACGTTCAGGCTTTCAAGGTTCACAACTCCACGCGACTCCGCGCTCAAATAGGTATTGACCATATGCATGCATTCTAGATCCTCACAAGTAGATCACCAACAGAAGGTCGCTTATCCCATTATGATGACCTGAGAGACAGACTACGCTTCTTGCCTGTTACCTAAGGGACGATTGAGATGCACGGATCTTTGTACAATCAAAGCAAATCCTGGGACATGAAATCTACATATAGGGTATCAACCATCGAGACACATGATGACCTTGTGCATAGATGATCCAATTGAGAAGTATCCGATAGTCGATAATGCCCGAATAGCGAGCCGGTATGGTTCTGATTGTTCGCGGTCCTTCCTCCCCAAATTCAGAAAACTTTGTGGCCTGCAATTTGGAAACGACTGGGTGAACTCTTGAGCTGTAGACCGTGTGTATGGACCAAGTGAAGAAGATTTGCACGTATCTGGCATCCGCAGTGCTCCGATTGCGACTTTTAGTCGTCAAGGGTTTCTCCTGTTGCAAGTGCGTCATGATCATTCCTGCTCCAGCAGAGGCGAACGGTGTATCCGAAGCAGTATCGAAGAGCATGGCCACACGTAGACGATTGTTTGTGTCGTAAGGATGCCTTGCGATTCTTGTGTGCTTGTGAAAGCTCGAATCACACGCATGATCTCCAAAAGTCCACATGACACCATACCGTCTGTTGATATACTCTATCATAGAAGAGCTTGACAAGGTGAACTCCACGGCGTCGTGAAGTTGCAGGGAGACATGTCTCACAATGTTGTGTAAGTCGAGTACTGGTATATACTGCAGAATGTCGTGCAATATCTCCGATGGCAATTGACGAATGGGTGACAGCATGGAAGCGTATCGAATGTGATCTGACCAACTACTTGAGCCGCCATGCTCTTTGTGCAGAGCTTTGTATCTATGTTGTTAACAAGCACAGAAAAGCATGAAACTACAGTGGTTCCTCGGCCGAGTATCATGTCTACAAAGACGAGGCTCGAGCACTTTATCGTTCATCAGAAATTCATAACAAGTATAGTCAAGGTGTGAATGGCAATTCGAGAAAACGTTATTTGTTTCATATTTCGTTGTCTGTGACAAAAGGCTCGCATCAGATCTTCGATTTTGATTTCACAACATCCGCCTTCTTCTCCTTGGGTAGTCATTTGTTCGCATGACCAGAAGCGTGCTTATCTGGTTTTGGTCAATCGATCGCTTCAGTAGTGAATAGATGTATTTGAACTTACCATGAGACTGGTTCTCCTCTGATGGTGCGGAAGCACCGGCTCTCGAACCACCCATTCCAGTCCTAGTACTGTCAGTCACACGGAATTAGTCTGCGTTTCTGTACCACATACGTCGACTCCTCGCCGTGGTGTTCGTTCTCCGAGGTCTTGTTGTCTCCTCCCTGGACTCCCTCTTTTGTCTTTACTGCTCCTGACATGATCGATAGCTTGTTTGTGTGCGCTTATTCTACCGCAGGATGAAGCTCTTTCAGTGCCGAGACTCGATAGTGTCCGAAACTCCATTGTGTTCCAAGGTTGTGACACCTGGGCAGTTGTCACGGGATGCGAATGTGGAGCTCTCACAGCGAGTTGCCAAGCAAATCGTCATCGAGGCGCGGCAACCTTGAGAAGCGTTCATTAATTGCCGTGAATTGCGATCATCTCAAAAGTGATCAGTGATCTCGGTGTCTGTCTTCCAAGGTTGTGAGCTGAACAAGCTCATATACAAGTGCAGTCCCCAGATGAAGGACCCGAGGAAGAATGCACAATCTTCAAGGTCAACATGTCCTGGTGACGGGTGCTTCCGGGGATGTCGGGCGGGTCTTGGTGAAGTCGTTCCTGGCGGAGGGCTGCAAGGTTTCGGCACAAGTACACACGAACCTATCGAGTCTGCTGCCCCAGCTCTGCGATGCCTTGCAAGTCATTCAATGCGACGTGACCTCTGAACGCGCCGTTCTCGAGCTCTTCCAGCATGCGACGGCCTCATTCGGACCCGTGCACATCCTCATCCTCAATCACGGCGTCTTTCGCAGCAAGGAAATCCCACTCGCAGAAATGACGCTCGCCGAATGGACGTCCACGCTAGACGTCAACCTGACCGGCAGCTTCATGCTCGCCCGCTCCTTTCTGCATCAAATCGATGGCGGTACCGACAGTGTCGCTCCCAAGATTTGCATCGTCGGCAGCACCGCGGGCAAGTACGGCGAAGCCAAACACACCGACTACGCCGCCTCCAAGTCCGCCCTCCAGTACGGCTTCACCCTCTCCCTCAAGAACGAAATCGTCAAACACCACCCCCGCGGCCGCGTCAACGCCGTCGCCCCGGGATGGATCTCCACCGCCATGGCCCAGCAGTCCATGGACGATCCAGACATCAAGTACGCCGCCCTCGCTTCCACGTGAGTCCTACCCTATTCCCTTTGTTCATTGACGTTTCCCTCTCGATCGTTTGCTGATGCGCATAGACCACTGAAAAAGATTGCTCAACCGCAGGACGTGGTTAATACCGTGCTCTTCTTGTGCGGCGACGGAGCAGGACACATCACCGGTCAATGCATCATGTGCGAGGGAGGCATGGAGGGCCGCGTGCTCAACTCTAGGCAAGACCTCGGGATATAAGAGGACATCCATCTACACGTTATGTTGCGCCGCACAGCTGACCACAGCACACCGGGAAGTCAATTGTTCAGAGTCCGCGGCGACATGTGGTTGCAATATTGCATGCCAGAACCACAGCAAGCCAAGTTTTCAGCCACAAGCCGTACTATTTTCAATCACTACTATTACTTTAGATTCACTATGAAGGAGAAGAAAGAAGAGAAGAAGAAGAAGAAGAAGAAGAAGATCCAAACTATACATTTTGAAGAATATGACACGGGAAAGAGATTACATGACCGCCGCCCACGTTTTACCATACCAGGTTGTGGGGACAAAGGCTGGGCTGTCCTTCTCCTCCTGATCAATCTCTCTAGCATTGCCGATGATGTCCATCGATTCCAAAGGAACCATTTTGGTTCGGTAGTAAACCTTGTAGATGATGTAAGGCAAGAAGAAGATTGGAATCCCAATGTAGGCAGCGACAAAGTCCTGAGCAGCGAAGCCACCAATCATGGTGGAGAAGCCGTTGAAGAAGATAATGACAGGGAATATGACGACGCAGATGTAGGCAGCGTATGGCTGGAACATTCCAACCATTGGCAGTTGTTTTCGGTCAAAGTTCTGCACCTTCATAGCATTGTAGAACCTGATGTACGACCAACAGATCATAGTCCAGGTGAACAATCCGGCTACAGTGGTCAGGTTTGACAACCAATCAAATGCAGCAGATGGACCGGAGGACAAGTTGAGGTACGATAAAAGACCAAAGAGAGAAGTGAAGCCAACAGCGTAGTATGGGAGACCAGACGCAGTGCATCGAGTGAAGATCTTTGGTGCCTTACCCTCGATAGCCAAAGCATACAGGGTTCGTGAAGAAGTGTACAGATCAGAGTTACCTGCACTGAATGCACTCGAAAGGATGACGGCGTTGATGATGTGTGGCAAGACTGGAATTCCAGCATTCTTGATGGCGATAACGAACGGAGACGCAGCAGCGGTGTGCTTTTCCTTGAAAGCACTCAGAAGTCTGGGTGAGTTGTATGGCACAATATCCACTTTAGACGCTTGTCAGTCGTCTCGACTTGCCTGCTGCTGCTTACATTTCACTCGGCCCTAAAGTGCCTTCCAGCCACATTAGGTACACGTCTCCATTAGGCCGTCCCCCCGAGCTGGCGCCCTTGTACCAACGAGTACTCGTCTATCCCGTCAATCCCTGCTCATGGCTGCTACGACCGATATGGGCTTTCTCAGCTGATTTCGCCCACGACGGCTGAACTGGCCTCGGCACACTCTGTCCCAGGTTTGAGGCTCTTAGATTTCGGACCGAGAACCTACTTGACGCCCATGAGGCTTCTTCATTTGCACGGAATACTTTATGATTATCCAGCAAATCTAGATACGAATACAGTGCCGCATCTTGGTTTGCAGATGGCTTTCTCTGGTCGGGCTTATGCGCGAGGCTTGTGATGACTTGCGCGTGGCCTGTACAAGAATGCATTCTTTCCCTTAATTGGCATAATTCTGTTGCTGCTGCTTGCACACGACATCCTCGTATACTTCACCAATTAGTGTTCAACTTTTTTTCTTGATGCCAAGAAAGGGAATTGTTCTGCGTTGTGCTCGCTTCAGTCATCGACAAATGGCATGTCATGCTTCCTTATCTCTCGTTTGAGGACATTCCCAGTGCAGAGCATGATGATTGCAGTAACCAACAATAGACGAGAAGTATACACATATGCATACAGAGACTACTTAAGCTTTTGTCTCTAATCATCTTGCTAGCAGCAGCCGGGGCATGCATGATTTCTGATTGTGGTACCCTATACGGAAAGCCTGCCCGAACACATAATTCGCGCACATCCCCGCGGAAGCTCCGAAACTGCCGCCGGTGCACTAATCCATCTTGTGGTATAACAATATTCGTGGCAGGACACACTTGCTGCTTCGGATCAAGATGGGGAAAGACTAAATCGTGTCCCTGTGCTCACTAGGCCAAGGCCTGTCGCACATTGAGCTAGTACCAGCTATGCCTCCTACGAATCGCGCCCACGAGGCGAATAACAATTATTTCAGCAGCACAAATGACACAAGAGCGCCACGACGGACTGCAATAGAGGTCATCGATCTCTCCACGGATTCTGATAGCGATTCTGGCCAACGCGAACCACAAGGGGCGGGTAGTCCCGTCAGACAAGTCAACGAGTCGAGTGATTCTCGTCTAAGTCATCTAAAGTGCGTCATCTGTCTGGATTCCCCGACAGATCTGACCGCGACGACTTGCGGTCACTTATTCTGTCACGAGTGCATCTCGTCTGCTCTCGGCGTCACCAGTGCTTCGGCCGGCGCTTGTCCAGTCTGTCGCCGTAAAGTGACGCTCAAGAATCTGATACCGCTTGCGATTCTAAAGGCACCGGTTCTGGGTGCCGATACAGGACCAAATCCAGCAGTGCCGAGAACGACCTCACTCAGTCCCGTACATACCGGACAGACTGCGACAAACACGAGAACAAGTACACGACGGAAGAGAGCAGTAGGTTCTTGAAAGACTGTAGCACAAATAAGTACACAAGTACTGGTGCCCAACGGACGTGAGTTTCGCATGAGCGCAATGAGTTCAATTGTGGCATTCACGGCAAATCTCGCAGAAAACCTTTCACCCTTATACATCGGACTGCTTGAATCCTGCACTTGGAAATTGCAAGTCCTCATCCCATTCGAGGTCTGCGGCCAAATCAGAAGGAATTCTGCAACTGATGTCTGTGACCGGGTTCGATTGAGTGGTTGAGGAGACGTGCGACTTACTTGTGACTCGAGCTCTCACCTTCTGAGTTGCCGCGCTGCCTTGGTGCTAGCTTCTAAGCGGGCGCCTCAGAAGAGCTTCTCGGTTATTGTACATGTGGAGGATGATAACCCACTAGAGCCAGAATGGTGCTGAACTGCAGCTGCTCACGATTCGGAGAGTCAATTCATCGACGTCACCAAGAATGGAGAATTCGCAAGTCTCTTCAGTTACGTACGCAATCCAGATCAGAGCTATATAGGTCTCCCAACATGTGGTTGAGGCTGATAGGAGCCGAGCCATCTATTCTGAGACGGATTGCTTTCAATTGTGGTCCTGCCTATAGACGTCAATCCAGCTAAATTGCCATACTGATCACGACCTTGGCTATCCCGGGCTATTGTCATGATTCCGGAATGCTCCGACTGTAGCCTGTCTGATTCGCTCTTTTTCAGCTGGCAGAGTGCACCTTCGAATCACAGGATTGTGCAATCTCGCATATATATAGAGTACCTTCAATCAAAAGCAATTTGCAAGTGACATGTGTGGCCATGTGCATACATATGGGCAAGAGCACGTCTTGATAGCTGGCAGTCCTCAACGTGTACACCATGTGCACTGCTTATTGCATCTCGTAACCTGCACTTCACCTTGAACACAGGACGTTCGTCTCGTGGTAGTAGCAGCTGCCGCAATAACAAATTGCAAGGGTAGGAGAAGAAAAGACAGCAAAGGTCAAGCAGCAGGCCAGCCGGTCAGCCCTGCTGATCAGTCTCAACATGGGCAGCTCGAGAGCTGACTTGCAGGAGCGTGGCGGCAGACTCGGCCCGCTCAGCCGAACCCATGGATGGATCGCCTGAGCCTCCAGGGCTGCCAACCTTGGAAGCTTGGAAGCTTGGAAGCTGGGCAAGGGTGGGAATGAGACGGGAGACGAGCTGTACCTAGCCAACCTTGGATGAGAGGAGATCGATCTGAAGAGCCAGCAGCCTGCATCTGCCTGCTCTGCCTGCTAGCGCTCGTGTGCAGTGCAGCCTGCCCAGCCAGCTGCATCAATATTCTCCCATCCCGTGGACCGTGCGTGCGATTCACCGCATTTCCCCAATTCTGCCGGCAACCACACTTCCCTCATCCCTCCCGTAAGGTGTGCGCGCGCACACACACACACACACAGACAATATTCCCACACACACACGCAGTCTACTCTCTAGCCATTCCTGTAATCCCCCCCTTGTTCTTCAGTACTCTTCTTTGAATTGCTCTGGTCCAGGTCCGCTGTTGCTGATACATCGCCACCTGTCTCCAACACGACATCACCCGTCTGCAAAGGACAGAGTGTGGCCAATCGTTGGTTGAGATTCACCTTCTCTCACACTCCCTTTTTCGTCCAGGACCTGACGCTCCGAGCTCGTCCATCTGCTGAAAATCACTTCTTGGCAGATTGCATGATGGTCAACGTCATCTCGGCGTCCTGCTTCTTCATGCCAAATTGAGAATTGAAACACTTCTAAATTACCATTCATTTCGAAAGTAAATCAGAAACACAAAAAGAACTTTTTGCGAGAGGAGAGCACCTGCAAAACGAAAGAGCGACTTCCTTAATAGCATGGCTGCAGCAGGGACGCTCAGCAGACCTACCTCTGCGCAGGGGAGCTACAGTCCCTTTCAGAGCAGCTATTATGCGCCGCCCTCGCCCACAATCTCTTCCTCCTCTAGTATGTCCCTGCATTCCCTTCTGCGAGAGCGAGTGTCTTGCTTTTTTTCTCGCCCGAACACCGACTCACCTCTTTTTAGATTATGCTCGTCCGGCAAGCGCATCAGGTAATTATGTCACAGACAATTATTCAACTTATAGGAAACCAGTATCGGCACGGCCCACCACGCCGCGACATAGTACTTCCACACACCATATCCCGTCGACTGCCCCGGATTCCCCGACCAGGATATATGGATCTCGAAAAATGTCGAAATCCTCCGAAGACGTGCAACGTTTCGGACGACCGACCATGCCCAGCCAACAAGTATTGCAGCGCAACTATACGGCGCCAGATCTGAGGCATAGGGTCAATCTGCAACACGCAAGCCCGTCTTCCTCCACACGAAGACAAGGTAAACCGTTCGATAGTGGCTCAGATCTCGGTCGTCCGAGCACGACCGGCACGGAAATTGACGCACATACACGGCCTGACTCACGTAAAGGGGAGTCAATCAGCAGATCCACTTCCTCTCCCACACTGCTCGTGACGAACAATACCCCGGCACGGGCAGAGATTGCCATGCGCGAGCCAGCTGGTCTGTCGCTCGCGAAGCCAGTTGCAGGAGGTCAATCGGAGTATGACCGCTATAATCTACCCAGACCGGCAAGTAGCTACACCAAAGCACATCACGAAGAAGAAGAAGAGATTTTACAGGTCACGTCAAGTCGTGCTGCGATATCGAGTCCTGGCCCGGACGTGCTGGTCGTGCCCGAAACGCCGTCCAGAGCGGCTACTGCTGTCCCATCACGGGCGGGAATGACTACGACAGGACAAATAGGCGCTGTACCAGCTGTGCAGATTACAATGTCCACTCCTGAAAAAGAGTTCGCGCAGCAGTCAGCCAGTCATACAAACATAAATGGAAAGCTGACAGCGCAAGAACTGAATGTGCCATCACCGGGCACAGAACAATTGCCTCCTCGACCCAACACGCCCGTGCCGAGCAATTATACCACGCGAGAGAAGAGCAGGTCGCTGAAGGATCGTTTGCGGCGAGCCTTGTCACTCAGCAGTGGCAGCGACCTGGAGCGAATGGCACAATCAGACATGTCAGCCACGAGAAAGGCTAGCGATAATCGCGGCCTGTTTGCACTAAACAACAAGTCTACTGATAATATCTCAATCTCTTCTACAGCTTCTTCTGCCTCGATGATGTTGCGGAGGATGGGGCATGGCTTGTCCAAGAAGACGAAACGCTCCTTCAACGGCATCTTCTCTGGCTCGAGAACAAGACTTGCTGACGGCACTATCGCCGAGGGAGCAGGGACGTCCGTTTCTCCCGTCGTTGGGGAGATCAGCTATGTCAATGCGGAATCACAGCCGGATCGTGACTTGCACGCCTCTTCAAATAGCGAGAGAACTGGCCAGTCACCTGCACAGCACTCCATGTCCTCCCTACGAAGCAAGAGCAGCAGTCCAGTCAAGGCAGAAATCACAGAGGCCGCCTCAAATGTTGATGGCCACGGGTCAGTTGCATTCCCTCGCTTGTCCGAGGAGATCACCGTGGACGAGGATCGCAGTCGTCGTGCCAGTATGCATCTTGAACGGCCATTGCCTATCGACTTGGCGGAGAACATTGGTATGGCCAGGCCGTCTCCGGCAACTGGCCGCCGCACAACACCGATTCCAAAATCAATCTCTACCACTTCCATGGCCTCCACGTACACCGGTAAAGGTATACTGAAGAGGACGCAAGATCCACTCAATATGCCAGCACCACTCGTGGCTCACAACACCTTGCCACCTCTGAGCAATGACAAATCCCCAAGTGACTCCATGCACAACGAGACGAGCAGCTTTGAAATCTCCTTTGCCCCGACGCCGACATTGGACTTGGGACAGTTTGCGACGCCCGAGATGATTCGGACGCCAGGACCCTCTCCATCGCCTTCCGGACCAGACTCGCCCGCAGTGGCACCACTGAACATGGGAAGCAAAGGAAACTCGCCCCAATCGCTGACATTCTGCCCGCGCATCACGATTCACGAGACATACACGGCGCTGGAATACGATCGGAGGGGCGAGATTGCGACGTGCAATCGATTGACACCGCTGCTGGCTCAGCGAATCAAGGAGGAATTGAATGCATACAAAATGGACGAGATGGACGTGGCCGAGGAGAGCAAGGTCCACACGCATTTCTTCACCTGAACGTACGCAGCGGAATGACCGGACTTTAATGATCAAAAGTTGATCTTTTCTCGCTCCTGGAAGGTGGTGAAGAAGAAGAAGAAGAAGAAGAAGAAGAAGAAGGATACTGTACAGTGGAGCGAGCACCAATACAGCTTGCCTGCCCTTGGTCGTCATAGGCAGAACACAGCTGGTCTGGAGGGATAATGTGGCATAGACATGATTGCTGCGAGTCGTGTCATTTTACATGCGCACATTCTGACACAAGTGGGAAAATCGCTTGTCATCTTGCCGCTAGCTCGAACAATATATCATGTGCGATTAGAGCGGAAGCAGCAGCAGCAGCAGCAGCAGCAGCAGCAGCAGCAGCGGCGTATGAGCAGAGAGAGGGCGAGAGAAAGAAGAAAGGGAGAAACGAGATGATGAAGTTGACACGAAAGCCAAAAACGAAGTATATGATGACTATAGAAGTAAGTAAAATGTTCCGAATCACTTGCAACATCGTCAACCTTGACAAGACGTGAAATTCCCGTGCGTGAGGACCACGGCGCAAAGTGGCTGAAGCGCAACTCGACAACCTTGAAACTTTCCCGGATTTCCTAACAACCTTTTAATATGACCATTCATTCTTGTCTGTCCTTGCCCGTGGCATTTGTCCTTGCGTCTGTCTCCATTTTCTATACTTGTCGTCGTCGAGAATTTCTACAATCATTGACAAGAGTCGAAGGACATGATTAGATCCCTCGTCAGGAGACGTCCATCTGGTCTGCACTTCCCACACCGACATGGACGATTCCTCAACACATCTTCGCCATCAAAGCCAATCGCTCTGCCGTCGGCGGATCTGTCACACGATATCAGCAACACGTCTCTGGATCAGGTGACGACGCTGGGGAATGGCATCAGGGTGGCGACGGAGAGCACGCCGGGTCACTTTTCCGCGGTCGGGGTCTTTGTGGAGTGTGGGTCGCGGTTCGAGGACGCGGAGGATTTCCGGGGCGTGAGTCACATTGTTGACCGGCTGGCATGGAAGTCGACTGGAAAACGGACGCAGGACGAGATGATCTCGGCGCTGGAATCGTTGGGCGGGACGCAAATGTGTTCCTCGTCGCGCGAGAGTCTGATGTACACGGCGAGTGTCTTCAACCAGGACGTCGAGGCCATCACGGAATTGATGGCGGACACGGTGCTCGACCCCCGGATCACGGCGGAGGAAGTCACTGCGCAACTGGCCACGGCGCACTATGAAATCGACGAGATTTGGCAGAAACCAGAGATGATTTTGCCGGAACTCTTGCACTCTGCCGCGTACCGCGACAATACCCTCGGACACCCACTCCTTTGTCCCGAGGAGCGGCTCGAGTACATTGATGCCGATGCCGTGCGTCGGTACCGCGACACTTTTTTTCGCCCGGACCGCATCGTGCTCGGCTTTGTCGGCGTCCCCCACGCACAGGCCGTCCACCTCGCCGAAAAGTATTTCGGACACATGACGGCAAAGACTGATCAAACGCAGCCGCAGACTAGTAGTAGTGCCACTTCGCTGTTCGGACTACTAAAAGGCGACGGCAAAGGAAAAAAATCAATTGATGTTAGGGCAAAGTACACGGGCGGACATTTGATTCTCCCGGGGACGGCACTACCCAACGAGGAATGGACGCACCTGCACGTCGCATACGAGGCACCTTCATTGCGCAGTCCCGAAATCTACGCCCTGGCCACGCTCCAGATCCTCCTGGGCGGCGGGGGAAGTTTCAGTGCCGGCGGGCCGGGGAAGGGCATGTACTCGCGTCTCTACACCAATGTCCTGAACCAGTACGGATGGATCGAGAGTTGCGCCTCATTCAACCACACATACAGCGACTCTGGCATCTTTGGGATCGCCGCATCCTGTCGTCCCGACGCGTCCTACGCCATGCCCGCCCTCATTGCCCGCGAACTCTCCCTCCTATACGATACGGGCCGTCGAGGTATTTCTCAAATCGAGGCTGATCGCGCCAAGAATCAGCTCAAGTCTTCACTGCTGATGAATCTGGAGTCGCGCATGATTACGCTCGAGGATCTGGGGCGTCAAGTACAGTCCCTCCCGAGACGCGTCGAGGCGCAGGAAATGTGTCATTTCATCGAGACGCTGACGGTCAATGATCTCAGGGACACGGCCGCACGAATCCTCATCCCGTCATCCCCTTCGTCCCCCCTCTCTTCCTCGTCGTCGTTGTCGTCTTCTCCAAGTGATGATAGGGCACGGTTATCGGGGAATCCTACTGTATTAGGGGCCGGTCCGGGGGTGGATAAATTAGGTGATGTCCTCGGCACATTACGTCGCTTCGGACTCGGCGGGTCATAGTCCTCTCTTTCATCTCTGCTATATCAATTCTCGATATTCAAATGGGTAAAAGTATAGTCACGATTTAGGGCGTTGCATGAGCGTCGCATTTTCTCACTTGTAATTTTCCAACTCTACTCTATACAATTATAAATACACATGACTATGACCGATTAAACCTTGAAACCACGCAACGGGAGGATCAGCGATTGAGTGCCCGTTTGAGTAATTTATAGACCTGCGTCCGTCGTCCATCCGTCTCACCAGTCTCCCTCGACGCGGAATCGTCGGCGGTGATGACGGGATCGAGCTTGATTCGGCCGACGGTGTCGAAGCGGGCCTGCGTACTGTTTCGCGAAACATCGAGCATTCGTCCTGAATCATATCGATCCTGTACGTGCGCATCATACCCGCTGTGTACGTGGGCATCATATCGACCTTGTACGTCGGCTGCCGACCGGAGATGAGGATGGGGATGGGAACGGGGGTGCGTCGACATGCCCGGTCCGAATTCAGAGGAAGAGTGGCTGAATCGAGACGAGGAGGAGGAGGAAGAATCAACGGACGATTCGACGGAGACATGGTAGCTTTTCCGCGTCCCGCCGGCGGCCGTGGTAGGGTTGGGCACGACGGTGCTGCGTAATGTAGAGTGTGGTCCCGCAGCTTTGGTGGTGCCCGTGCGAAGTGGTGGGTCACGAGGTACTTGGCACCGCCAACTCGCCACGCGATACGATTTTGCCTCCTCTCCTTCTTCCTCGAATATCTCTGAAGAGGCGGAATGGTGTGTACCGATATGATGAGGACGACCGGCGTGGACGGGACTTCCCAGGCGGAATGGCAAGTCGGCACCGGCGTCGTCGTCAATGGAATAGTGCGATGATTCGTATTCTCGCAGAATAGATAGATTGCCCGGACGAGAATGTCGGCCGCCCTGTGCACGACTCAATCTCATTTCCTGTGCACGCAACCTTTCGTGCGCAATCGGACTATTTCGCTCCTGATCCGGCTTGTCGTCGTGATTAAATGTACTGATGAGCGAGGCCGGGGGACTGATGTACACCGGTCGAGGTGTATACACGTCGACAGCTGAATCCTCGTTGCCGCGACCGCCGAGAAAGAAACGCCGAATGTCAAAGAACTTGCCGCTCGTGCTTTGCTTATGAATTATACCGCCGTAGACCGCATTTTCCTGGTTATGCTTCTCGCCATAGTCACGAGTTGTATTCAATTTTCGACGTCGGTAGAGTAGTGTCCCCAGAGCACAGAGGAGACCGAGGCCTAGAACACTCGCTACAGAAGAGATGGCGGACACAGCGACGTGTTTTGCGGCCGCTGCATCGGCTGCAGGTACTGCCGCACTAGTCAAATTCAGACCTGACACTGTCGTGCCGTTGCTATATCCTGTGGAACCAGAGGCGGCAGTGAATGTCCAGTTTGTGTGAACAGTCGTCGTGGGCAGACTAATCGGCAGGAAAGATGGTACGGCAACTCGAGCAAAGGACGTCGGCGAGAATCTGCTGCTTGCATTATTCGCCGTGTTTGTACTTGCTGCGGCAAAGAAGAGAGTAGGCTGTAAGCGAGAAGCAGGAGTCTGAATATTGGCGAGACCGACAAAGGTCGGTGTCGGGAGTAACGTCGATATTCCGGATCTGAATGTTCTCTGGGCAGTAGGGATCGAATCATCCATCATCTCGACGGTCACAAACATGGTCGAGGTCAATGTCGAGGTCGTCATTGGTGCTACATATGTCTTCATCACAGTATGACTTGCACGAGCTGTTATCGGAGTAGTCAGTGCTGCGGCAGTGATGCTTGATGCAGATGTGACAGCCTGGACACTGACGGTCGTGCTCGTGGTAAGGTCCAGCCCTGCAATTTCGAATAACCCGTCCTTGCCTTGTACGAGTGTGAATACTCGATCATCAGCCTCCGTAGTCGTCGTGATACTGGAGGTAGACGCCAATTTTGCAAGCATAGTAAAGGTCGTCTGGGCATACGTTGTTGGAGTGTTTAACATGCTGGGCACGACATTTGCAATGTCTTGAGGATTCGCAGTAGTGCTGGCGACGGAGCTTATAGGTAATGCAACGTCGGCCACGGGGTTCGTCGTCGCCGTCGATGCCGGCGCAATTGTCGGCATATTCAAGGCAGCAATTGTCGTCGTTCGTGTCTCTATCTTTAGTCAGTGCGATTCAATTTTGATAGACTACCTGCAGTACTTACGCAATGCTTGTATATTGTCCAAGAGACTAGAGAGTCCAATTGCATCATCGCCAGTGATAAAAAGGACTTGCGCGCCAACGAGGGATTCAGCATAGAGTAGCCAGCGCAGAAGCATCGGATGCACTGCTTGAGAGCAATGGTTGGTGATGATTCGAATTTTGTTTTCTTGATAGCATGAATGCTATCGGAGGACGAAAATCTCAATCAGGCTTCGTAGTAGGCACTCGAGGATGACAATTCTCGAAACTCGAGGCTGCCTCGAGACTTGAGGCCCCAACACAAAACATGTGTCGTTTTCGTTCTGCCGTATTGACGGGTCCGTGCGGATATCGCTTGATGAAGAACGATCAAGCAGACTGGTCGCGATACATGCTGGCCATACGATCGAGCTTGTCGCCATCTGCGCGACAAGTCTGCCACTCCTCCATGATTTCGGCGCCGACATGCGCGCCGGTATACACGTCGATGGCCTTTTGATTCCACTTGAGCACGCACCACTCCAGCCGTCGCCCACCAATCTTCACCACCTCGGCCGCCAGGAACCGCAGTATCGTCGTGCCGTACCCGCGGCCACGATAGTCTGGGTCAATGTAGAGGTCTTCCAGCCAGATACCCGGTGCCGCATGCCACGTCGAGTAGTTGTGAAAGTAGATCGCCATCCCGACCGGCACCACCTTGCCCTTGCTGTCCTCACCCTCGACGACTGATTCGGTTGTTTCAGCAATAACGGCCCGTGCGTACTGAGGTCCCGTGAAGCCCAAGGTACTCTCCAACCCCGCCAACGTCGCCACGCATGAGTCCGGTGCCTTTTCAAAGAGTGCGAGGTCCTGGATGAACTTGAGAATCAATTTGCAGTCCTCCTGGACAGCCGATCGAATCTTGAGTGACATCTTTGTAGAGTAGATCAATAACTTGTATCTTTAACAAGATAGAACTGTCTATAGAGTACTTGTTCACAGTTCGATAGAGGGAAGCAAACGGAGAGAAAAGAGGTTGTGTTACAAGGTCGTGAATAAATTCTTTGGCAAAGTTGCGGGGGTGCTCCGACGCGGATCACGAATCACCAGCTGCAGGCCCAACTTGATCAGCCTTTGCAGACACAACATCCATCGACTGGAGAGTGCACTCATAAGAACGTTGTATAAGATTATGCTAGGCGTCAATTACAGGCAGCAGACTATAGAGCAAAGCAAAATATCTCAAGACAGTATATTATTTACAAAAAAAAGGACACTTTTACACAGCTTATTCTACAATCGTGCTCTGTCCACACCAACGAGAGACTGGTACGCTCCTACCTTGCTGTATAAAGATGTGTACATTGCCGATGCTTTTTGTGTACAAATTCGATAGTGCCAACAATCGAGGGAATCTTCCCCTGTACAGTATTGACTGCGAGCCAGGCACGAGTCAGGTGTGCATCTAAATTGGCCTGAGAAATGCAAGCTCGGCCGTCGAAGCCAAGGCTCAATTTGCTTGCCTTGCGATCGGGGACCTCAAGTGACTGGGACCCGCCATGGCGGCGGGATTATTGACCAGACCGCCGCTGATGCCATTGATGCTGGAATTCGTGCGGTTCACGGTGGGTATGGCGCCATTGACATTCGGACGCGGACCAAAGTTCATCGTCGGCAGCGGCGCAGTGAGCCCACTGGTGGCCGAGGCACCGGAATGCGATTGCAGCGAGGGGACCACGTCGCCGCGCGAGTAAAAGGAAGCACCGCTGTCGCCGAATCGACTGCTCGAGCTCAGCTCGATCGCGGAACCACGACGACCACGGGGATCGTGCAGGCCCTGTCCAGGCACGCCCAGCCCGCCGCCCAGCGCGGGATGCAGACCGGGCGTGCGTCGTCCGACGTCCATATCATCGGCCGCGCGCTCATTCTCATTCGTGTCGTCCACCGTCAATTGTGTGAAGTAATCCAAGACCCTTTGTTGTTGACCGGGCGTGTAGTCGTACGTCGGAGGAGGAGTCATCAAGGGGGGCGGCGCAATGTCGGCACTGAACGGAGGAGGCAGCGTGCTGGGTTGACGCAGGAGGTGCATCGGCCTCGCGCTGCCAGTGTCCGGTGCACCAAAGGCACCTTGTGGCAATGATGGTGAGCTGGAGTGGGAGCTTGACGTGGCCGCATTAAAGGTAGAGACTTCTCCCGTAGTGTTTCCACACGGACAAGGGAGACGTGCATTGACTGCCAGGGAGGAATCGCCATATGTCGGTAACTGGGTGTTTGCGTTAGTACAACGACAAGATAGGAGATGCACAGGTGAATCGATACTGATTTCGAAATGCCTGCGCTTATTGGGATCGTTTGGTTGTGCATCGGCCTTTGAGAGTCGCATGATGACCTTGATCCAGTGATGAACCTTGATGTTGGTAAATGTAGTATCGAAATGAACCTTGTCCTTTCCCGTAGCATTACACCCGGGCAACTTGACCTCGAGGTCAAATTCCGTGGACCCAGCATTCGAGGCGCCATCAATGTTGCCGAGCAGGGATTCGTTTGCTCCACCACTGACACCGGCATTCTTCTCCAGCAGCAAAATCTTTCGTGTGGGCTCGAGTCGATGTACTTTTTTATTCTTGCACCAGTACTCAACCGTTTCTGTGATGAATATTTTGATTCTGTGTACGCGCACCTTGGCCAATGGCGTCAATTTGAAGGCAATGGGAATCTTTTGTCCGAGTGGAAATGATTTACCAGAGATGACGATATCGTAGTGCAGCTGGTCCTCCCAATTTCGACTAATGGCAATGGGTTCGGAAGATTCGAGGTTCGCTTCTCCGGGCGTTCTGATCAATTCCACAGCCATCGACCCGGCCAAGTTCGATTTGAACGCTCCAGCTCGTTCGACAGTAGCATTGAGATCGTAAGCCACCTTGCCCATATCGCACTGAATGGATTCGGGCAAGAAAGATGGAATTGGCAGCTCGAAATTGTATAAATACTCTCCGGCAGCAAAGACTTTGTAGCCCTTCATTTGTGTTGTCGCATTGTCGTGCTTGCTGAACGATCGAGAGGAAGTGAAAGGCAGCAGTCCGGACGTGTTTGAGCCCGTGCGGTCCAGGCTGGTGGAGGATCTAGAGGGGCTGCTTGTCGGGGCAATGTCGTTGCCTTGTGTGGATGGGACGCTGGCATCGGACGAGGTGAATTGGTCGGCGCCATGGGAATGCTCGTGTATGGGGAATTGCGCATTGAAAAAAGTCCAGGTATGGTTCATCAGCTCCTTTTCCTCCCAGAATTCCTGCTTCTTGGGCGGTATGCCTTCGGGCCACTCTGTGCGACTCTTGCCGCAGAATTGCAGGGAGATTGCCTTGAGTTTCGAGGGTTTCGCCAACTTGACCATGAGCGTCCCCCTAAGCATAGTGGGTCGCTCGCCTTGCGGGACGTTCGCATCAAAGCCGCCAGTCAGGAAGAGGACAGGCTCTGCCAGGGAGATCGAGAGGGAAGTCGTTCCGCCGCCCGTGGTCGCAAGTCGATTTTGCGTGGTGAGCGGAGGCACATATGAGCTGTCGACCATCCTATCTTGACCTAGAGGCATGTCAGCTCTTGCACAGGATATCAAGTCAAATGACAATGAAAAGAGGACTGACCGGAGAGACGAGCGTCGGCCGGCAGGGGCTCGACCACGAGTGACGTGGGATGTTCGGCGGGTGAGGAAGGTTTCCGGGAATGGCCCTTCAGGCCGGAGGTGATTGAGGAGATTGACGTTCTGCGCATCTCGGCCATTTCTGCCCGTTTTTTCTACTGCAGCAGTACGTACGCTCTGCCTTGTCTTTTGTATGCTATATTTCCTGCTGACTGCTTGCTTTGCTGAATTGTCGTTTGGCGGCTTCTGTCGTTGCTGCAGCAGTCAAGCCTACTGATTGTCTTGTCGAAATTGTGCTTTTCGCTCACCCTTGGTCCCGCTAAATTGACAATGCTCCTGCTATTTTCGCTACCACTTGTTCTTGCTCGTTTGACACGTCAAGACTGTCTATGAGCAAAATTGTCGTTGTTTTTTCGAGTCGGTCGAATGCTCGTGCTTTATTCGCTTGACCTCGACTCTGGATTAATGACTTGCTCCGTGCTCGTCTGCAGCTGCTATCAGAAAGGTATGGTCTGAAGCAAGAGCACGATGCCGACCAGCTCGCACAAAAGTCGCTACAGTGCAGCGATAAAGTGGTGAGAGTGGTGATGAGGTCAGGCAAAAGCTTGGCAAAGCAGAAGGTGGAAGAAGAGAGTGAGGGAGATGGAGATGGATATGGAGAGGATTAGGGTGAAGCACGAGGATGGAGATCTCGAAGCAATGCGCGAGCAACACACGCACTAGACAAGAAACTGGGCAAGCAGGCAAGCTACGTAGCAACAAGCAGCAGCAACAGCAGCTAGCGGCGATAATATCTCATCATCTCAAATCGTGGCCAGCAGCAGCTCAATGTACAAACCCTCCTCCGGGTGTCGGCCGGCCATGCCATGGTTAGTTGGGACGCCTTTCTCCACGATGGTCGGGGCTGCGTTCCCCGGGTGTCTGCGTCTTTCATCAGCGGCGCGCGCTGCTGCTGCAGGCCTAGGGAAGGAAGGGACGGATGCTTTGCAACGGAGATATACATCATTCCATGGTTGGCTTTCTTTCCCGGACTGCGGCCGTGCATGCCGTCGCTTTTAATCTTGACTTGGCCCGGTAATACAGCCGGGTGTTGGATTTTCATGGAGGAAGGAGATTCACGCGGATGATGCTTCGTCATCCGCACAAAGATAACTCCAGTACACGCAGCAAGGACAGTTGAAGAGTATGGTAAACTGCAGCAAGCTTACTGCACCAGTCGACTTGTGTGACGTCGAATGATGGAGCGGATCATTAAGCGAGGAAACTGCCTCCACGCGGGGCTGAGGATTATATTTTAAGCAGCGGCTGCATGCCCTTGGCCTTCCGTTGCGCTTTTTGCAATAGCTCCTAGGCGCTTGCTTGTTTTCAAGTCGTCCTTGCTCTAGAACTTTGACATGACATGACATGACATGACGGCGGCAATGGAATCTTGCTGATTGTAGTATAGCACCAGTCACGGGCGAGTATACCTCGTTGCGTGCGTGCGTGCGTGCGTGCGTGTGCGCGTACGTGTATGTACAGTCAGTCATGCATATGCATGGATGACATGGTGGAGGATCGCCAAGAGATCCGCGCTCTTCTCTGTCTAGACCTGGACTCCAAGGTTGTGAAATCTCTACACACACATACACATATACGTACAACAGTTGTTGCAGATGTGGACTACCACAATCTCTGACATGTCTTTTTGCAAGTGTACAGTCGGTCATGGCCTACCGCCAATGGCCAACCGCTTAATTGCAAAGTACAACAGCAACCTTGGAAGACTTCCACTGGCCATGACCATCCGCAACTCAACTGCCACCTCCGCCTGCAGACGCCAATTGAGCGGCGATCGCTGTCCAGGGCTGGTGCGAAAGTCGGCGACCCGCGGGGGAAAATCCTCCGCTCCGATATACAGCGTACCTGCAGGAAGGCGATAGACAAAAAATGTACAACCAAGTCAAGTCTTATCCCGCACTTGCTAGCTAGTGAATGTGACAATCTCCAGCCCAGGCAATAGCACAGTGTCTCGGGCAGAATTCTGCCATAGGCAATGCATATATGGGTAGCTGCAGCTAGAGAGTATCTATAGAAGAGCGAGGACACGCGCGCGCGGCAGATGACGTAAATCCTCGAAAATGACGACCAGCAGGGGCGCAGGCGCAAAAGGCGTAACGGCATTTTTATTGAGGGCGAGTTGCAACCTTCCAGGGGTCGCTTTCTCGAGCTCGAGGATCCCTGCGCACGCTAGCTGCAGCAGGTGGTCTCTTGGAAATCACGGTTAATTCGGCATCTGAGGAACGCCTTCCTAGGCCTTCTCTCCAAAGGCCGCAGCTGCAATCTGCTGCAGCTGCAGTAGCAGCCATCCGCAAGTATTATAGGTATAGGTATACGCGTAGCTGACTCCTCTGCGTAGTAGCTGCCAACGTCCTCTCGTGTGTTTTTATGGCCATGGCCATGCGAGTTAGCTATAGGCACATTGGCAATAACTGGTGCGCTCAGAATAGTTATTTGCATGCCGGGGATAATCGTCCTGCATAAGTACCATTAAAATCTTGTGAATTGCGCGAGATCGGCCCATCGATCGAATTGCCAAGTCTTCCTGGTTCGTACCACCGGCCGATCGAGTGAACCTCTTTGGTGCTACACAACTTAGATTCGGTTTTCAGTTGTTGCCATGCTTGATCTCTTCTCTTCTCACGTATGCAGACATCAAGTACACACCCTCATTCTTTTGCCTCACCACAATGATCGTCTATTCGAGCGTAAAACAATCATACACTCGGCTGATGTTTATCGAACTTATCTCTCCTTGGCAAACCTTATCTTTATGTCAACCTAGAACTAATGTAATATATATATATACATACATACATACATACGACTGCAACCAGTCGCACTTTGACAAGCGAGATGAAAGAAGCCGAGCCACGTCAACGCTCCGACGAGCAAAAGCCTCCTGTGCAGTCAAAAATACGGTCCGGTCCATTGTTTACAAGGTTCAGAAGTTGATTATCGTGTTCTTGTCATGCAGCATATTCGCCATCACAAGTGAGCTGGGTAACGATGACGTTTCATCATGGTATTGAGGGCATTTTTTTGTACGCGGCACCTTTTGACTACTCAATTGGCCTTGCTTGTCTCACATTGCACCATGGTTTCAGCTTCTTTCATCTCGATTGAACCCATGTTTTTGTGTAGTTTTCTGACTGAGTGAAAGAATAATGTGCAAGGAAGAGGAGGGATCAGCATAAAGTGAGATTGTCTGCATGTTCTCGAAAGAACATTAAGGTAATACATGCTATTACCATCATTTCCCCATAACCTCTTGCCGTTGAAATCATGTTGTCGACGTGTCCAGTCCGCATCAATCGCATCTGCAGTGACGCTAGGCTTCGTCAGTACCATGGTCTCGACATTTACAGAGCTGATCGAGCGGTAGGAGAGATCATCATTATTCCGTTGTCCTCAGTAGAGTTTACTTCGGAGTATATTAAAGTTTGTACATTCATCTCTTCATCCTCACCGCGTGGTCCGACCAATTGCTCTTCATCGATGACTTACCGATGCGACAGACAGTCTTGAACAAATCACAACACGATTCATCGTGCTACGACCATGGAGATCATGTGCTTATTCTCTTGACAACATCATGCACCCCCATACCAGGTCTTTGTTTTGTGTTTGACACTACTCCAATTGCAAGCAAGATGGTGCTGCAACGAAATTCTGATTCTTGAGCGTGGGAAGCGAAACCTCTAATCTCGTGTTAGGTGGTTTTACTGATAAGGACAAACACGACTGGAGGCGACTCCACAAAGTGAGGAAGCATGTGACAGGAAACACAAAAACTCGGTGCAACAGCCTTTGGTGTTCTCAATCATCTAGACAGTCTTTCACTTCATCTAGACAACACAGTATCCAGTGATTGGCCTTGAAGCGGAGTGTGTACGATTGTCACTCGTCTGACAGCATCGGAATGTCCTCGAAATCGATCCTTTCGAGCTCTCATGCCTCTGCACAAGTGCTGGCTCGTCTGGCGAGGGTCGCTGCCACGGCCGGCGGTGCAGACAGACTCTTCATGATTGTGCAGTACACGCTGACGCTCGTGCTGCCTTCGCTACAGCCGGCGACACTTTTATCGGCCAAGAATCTGCCTCCGCACGCGGCGCATCCGACACTGAAGCTCTACATGTCGCTCAAGCGGCTGCGCGACCTATGTAGCGATTATCGCATCTTTGCGAGACTGGTCGGGTATCCAGCGATTCATACGTGGGGGATCGCGACGTATGAAAAGAAGCCCGCGGCAGAATCGACGGCGTCGGTGCCGAGGTGGATCGAGGACTTGCAGGTCGTGGTCAATCTGGCGTATCAGCCTCTGGAGAACTTGGCCTACCTCTCTTCGCACGACATTGTTCCGCTGCGCAAGAGTACAGAGACGAAACTGTGGCTTTGGAGTTGTCGGTGTTGGGCGGCACACGTCTTTCTCGACCTCTACCGTCTTCATCTGGTCAGGCAAGACTATATCGCCTCAAAGACAATCATGGACAAGTCGGAGGAGGAGCGGAACGAATTGAGTTTCAAGTGGGCGCGAGAGGTGGTTATCAACCTGGCATATGCACCGCTGACACTGCACTGGTCGCTGCAGCATGGTCTCCCTGGCCTCACGAAGCGAGGAGTTGGTGCTTTTGGTGTAGTTGCTGCAATTGGACAACTCAGCAAAGTTTGGGAAGCAGCAAAGTAAGGCTATAGTAATTGGCTCAAAAGTATACCTCTTCTTGTCTTCACCTCTCCTTCTCCTTGGTTGATACTTATGTCCACTTGATATATTCAGAACGAGCCACGATGCAGCACAAACCGGAGGCCGATGACCGATTGCACCGACATTTCAGCGGCTCCGCATTACATGCCTCGGGCATCCAAATCTTCATCCTCAAGAATATAATGTCCATCACTGCTCTTTCTCAAGGTTACTCACTGACGCTAGACGCTCACACAGTGTCTCGTCTGTGAATGCACAGGTGTGCGCGAAGTCATAGCACGGCACAAAGACTTGTCGTGATATCGCATCGCGCCATGTCGTCGTCCACTACTACTGGCACGGTGACGGCCGTCACGGATCCCAGACCACACCCTGCGGACCACCGCTCGCACCACCCGAAACCCGGCACGAAAGGGTTCGTGAATCCGTGGCCGTCGTGGCAAGGTCTTGCGCCACCGACGAGGTTCATGGCCGCGCGCCTTCGGGGCGACATTACGGCCAAGGAAATACCGAGGGACGTGACGGCGCGGGTGAATTGGCGAAAGACGAGCTTTGCGTACGATGCGGACACGGGGGATAAAGTCAAGGTTGCATGGCTCGGTCACGCGTCCATGTTTCTCGAGTTTCCCGCGCCATCGCCGTCGTCCGCCTCTACTGCCGCCGCTGGCGCAACTGGACCTAATAGAGGACCAAGAGGACTAAGAGGACTCTGTGATCCGGTCTTTAGTCAACGCTGCTCGCCGAGCCAGTGGGTGGGTCCGAAGCGGTACACGGCGCCGAGCACGACGGTGGCCGATTTACCGGCCGAAGTGGATTTCGTCCTCATCTCGCACAACCACTACGATCACCTGGACGTCGGCACCATCGCCGCACTCGACAAGAAATTCCCGACGATCCACTTTTTCGTCTCGCTCGGCTTGAAAAAATGGTTCTTGAGCAGCGGTATCACCGGCGACCGCGTGACGGAACTCGATTGGTGGGACGAAGTCGTGTTTTCCAAGGAAATTGATGGGCAGCGACAACAGTTGCGAATCGGGTACTTGCCCGCACAACACTTCTCCAATCGAGGATTGACGGACATGGCCACCACGCTCTGGGGCTCATACTCCATCGAGACTGTCCCAACCACTACTGCGAATGATGCTGACAATGATGGTGGTAAAGGCAAGCCGAAAAAAGTGTGGTTTGGTGGAGACACGGCGCGACGCACCATTTCACAAGACTTGGAGCGTCGCCTGAACTCGAGCGATGCGTCCATTCGCGCATCCGCAGAGAAGGAATTGGCGAATTTGCCGACGTGTCCTGCGCACCGAGACATTGGTGCCCTCCGTGGACCATTCGATCTCGCCATCATTCCGATCGGCGCCTATGCGCCGCGGTACCTCATGTCCCCCGTCCACGTCGACCCCGGTGAAGCGGTCGAGATTTTCCGGGAAGTCAAGGCCGATCGGGCGGTGGGTATTCATTGGGGTACTTTTTCCCTGAGTGCCGAAGACGTCCTTGAGCCACGGACCCTGCTCGAGGCCGCTTGTCGTGCGCAAAATGTCGTCGGGTTCGAGTGTTGGGACATGGGACGCGTCATGTATATATGATATTCATTCATTACTCAACATTTGATCTGGTTTATCTAGAATGTTTATATTATTCTTCAGACAGGTTCATTCATTTGCCAAAAAGTAATTTATGATATAGGCAGCAGCCGCAATGCTCAACTTTGTTGTAACACGGCCGCGCCACGTATTTGCGCCATAATTGGGACAGACTCCTGCTCGAATTTTGTCGTCGTCGTGATGGTCCTCGTCGTCTGACTTTTCTGGTATGTAATGGGTCATTTGCTGAAATCTCAATGTACAGTGGCGAAGAACAGTGTTGTTGCTGGTGGTGGTGACGACTTGGTGATGACGAGTCGAAGCGCGACTCTTCCATGTCGAATGTGGTGCGGATTGCAAAGCCGTCGCCACGATCGATTATGGTAGATGTGGCAGGATTTGTATCGCCTTGCTGACGCTCGTCGGGTTCTTTCGTGCTTCGTTTTCGTCCAAAGAGCTTCAACTTTTGGAGTAGTCCAATACATCCAGTCATGAGCGGATTTGTACGATCACTCCCAAGTGCAATATATTTTGACTAAGCTTCGCTTGGTGTGGATCTCATAGCAAGTAGCATTTTCGCAGCCGGAGCTAGAGAATGCAGGTATTGACGATGTCTTGTCACGAATAGAGTCATTGTTCTATTTGCTTCAAAGGGACGCTCGGGTTGGTGTTTCATATAAGTCGATCATTGAGACTAGACCATGATAATGTCAAGTCAATGACTCGAATTTCAGCCAGAATCAGAGTCAGAACCGTAAGCGATAAGTGTTGCACTCTTAGAGTGATTCAAGTCATTCCCGGTAGTCGATAAGCTCTCCTTGACAGCGATTGACTTCTGGCCATCGGGAGGCTCCTTGTCCTCTGCCTTGGTCTTTTTGCGATCCTTCTTGACGACACCGGTGATGGCGACCTGCTTTCTTTTGTGTGATGATTGTCTTTGCTTGGCAAGGTCGTTATTGCTGCGCAACTTGTCTTGTGCAGCCAGATCTTTGTTTTGAGCAATCATGTTTTCAAGGTTATCGACTGCGCGCTGAGCAGCCCTGAATTTATCTAGAGCTTCGCGTTGCTCTTTCAGACGAGTGGCATTTTCTCGCTCTTTCTGCTCACTCACACCAACGAGGAAATCAATCTCATCATTGTCGAGACGTCGTATCAAATTCGAGAACTTTGTCGCCTCGTTTAAAGCATCCTCTTTTGCGGCTTTCTGCTCCTGCAGCTTTTCAAAGAGCGACCGATTATCGACGGGCTCCAGCTTGCGTACCGGCTCATTGGCATGGGCAGCCTGCCAAGCATCATCGTCCTGTTCGTCATTGCCAGTGACAAACTTTGACATGCTCCAAGCGATCCTTTGACCAGGCCCGCAATCGTAAAAACACTAGATGAAGTGTGCAGTCGGTCGACTGCTTGCTACGACTCGGCCATGCTCACAAGCATATAAAGCACAAGCGAAACATTATAATAGAGTCGTAGACATCGCAGCAGCGCGTCTCAAGCTCTTCTCGAATCCCAAAAGTTGTCCTGCAATTGCGGGGCCGCAACCAACCTGAACAAGCGAAGCATGAACCCGAAGTTGACCCGCAGTCAACTCTGCAGACTCGACAAACACGCGAAGTTTAGAAGAAGTCAATGACGGCCTTATCAAGCTCTTGCAGCTCTGTTATGGTCAGTCGCGCTAAGTCAGTGTCAAGGACATGTCTAGATTCTATATATACTGGGGAATCTTCAGGTGCTCGTGCCGAAATCTGAGCTGAAGGTCACCAAGTTCGGTTGGAGCACGTCCGGATAGTACCTGCAGGCAGACGAGCAAGATGCAATGCTCAACCACTCCATAACACAGCTGAGACAAATCAAGATCCTGAATATCTGCCCACGGCACGACCGACTACAGCACTCCCTTGCAAACTCTATAACTACAGCCACAAAATTTCAAGCGAGTGACGATGACTTGCCTGAAGAACGACCTTCACCTCTTAGACGTCGCAGCACGCGCAACAACGTCGTCGGGGAACAATCGATCTCTCGTCTGCAAAGGTTGGAGGCTGCTGTTTTGCGAAGGACATACGACACTTTTATAGTGCTCTACAATGCCCGAGAGACTATTTACATTTCCGAAGAGCAATGTTCTCAATCGCCTGTCTACAATCCCTTCAGCATCGATAGTCGCCAAAAGACCCTGGAAATGGCTGTCTACACAAGGACCAAGAAAGAAAAGTGGACGCTTCTCTTGCGACTGGATATACCTCTCGATCAGCTAGTTGCTTGTGATAAGATTGCCAGTTCCGACCATAATAATGCCGTATACCTGCAATTCGAGGACGAACTATGGTACTCGCTTCCTCGAACGACAGTGAGCGAGGTGAATCAAGGACAGCCACGTCCGAGGGCAGAGACTTACACCTACAACCAGGTTATGCGCCTGCAAAACTCTACCGAATTCATCAACGATGCTCTGCTGTCAATCGCCAAGTTGAAGGAGGAAATGTCCGACCAATTGAATCAAGCCGAGGCGCGTATACAGCGTCTTCGAAATTTGAGCATTCTGCAGGAGCGAATCTCTGATATAAAGCACGCTACTACGGCAATCAGGAATAGTTCGAATTCTGACCGAGCAAAAGTCACAAAACTTCGCGAAGCTTGTGCCCTTAGACGATCACTGTTGTCCACCGCTCGCGCGCACAAAAGCTCTGTTTTGACTGATCTGCAAGAGTCAAAGACCAAGCAAGAGACACGTCTGCCCTCATTGGAACTTTTGTCATCTGAGATTAGACGTCTACAAAGACAAGTCACCACAACCTTGTCACATATCTTCCCAATCACTATCACGCCTACTGGATCACGGATTCGCAATCTACGCACAGCTCGAAACAGCGATTACTGGATGCAAAATCACGAAGAAGCAGCTGCACTTGGCTGCGTGGCTCATCTCGTCTCTTTGCTCTCACGGTACCTGGATATTCCACTGCGGTACCCGGTACGTCCGATCAGCTCGCATTCGTACATCTTTGATCCTATATCAGTCATGCCCGACAGCAGCGATGTGCGTGGTGGTCCTCCATATAGTCTCAAGAAGGACACTCGTTTTCCTTTATTCTTTGAGCGAGGAGGCGTGGAGAGACTCCAGTGGGGTGCATTCCTATTGAACAAGAACATTGAGCAATTGCTGCAAGGTCGTGGTCTCGTTTGTGGAGATTTGCGGCACTCTCTTCAGAATCTGGATGGGTTAATGGTCTGGTTAGTCAGTGTCACTGAGGATGAAGACAAGAGTCTCATTTCCGCGAGACTATCATCTCGACTCGTGGCTGGACATTTCACGACCAGTCTTGACCACAATCATGAGGCGCCGGAATCGAGAGACGTGGTTGAAATCACCGACCACGAAGACCTCTTGGCTGCACAGTTACGCACGAGAATCAAGGGCAAACACAGGTTGTCGCAATTGACTGAGAAGGACGAAGAGGTGGATGGCATCGAGACGAGTGTGCATACAGGCATAGACGTGCTGGCGACCACGAATGGAACTTCCAAGGACAAAACATAGAAATCATAGACTTTCAAATATCAATTCAACGGTAGTAATCTAGATCACGTGCATTGCAGTCATTCACATGTGCATTATACTTCTCCAGCAGATAATCGATTGATATTATCATACACCATACCACCATTCGAGAGAACTGGCATCAATCACTCTTTCAATAGTTGTCTGACGGGAAGAGTATCGAGATTAGACACCATGTCGACGGAAGAAACGAATACTACCGCCACGAGTACTACCACCACCACTACCACGACAGACACTGCGAAAAAGCCGCGCTTCGCACCGAAAGAACCCATCGCACTGGACCCTCCCCGCACAGAGGAAGTAAGTCTCGCCTACCTCTCCCACTGCAAGGGCCGGGACTCTGCGTACCCTACCTTGGTAGCCATCAAGGGCCAAATCTTTGACGTCTCCCGCAACGAGGTCTATGCTCCGGGAAAGGGATACAATGTCTTTACGGGTCGAGACGCCTCCTGCGCCCTGGGAAAGACTAGTCTAGAGGAGGCGGATTGTCACGACGATATTGACGGGTTGAGTGAGGGCGAAAGGCAGACGCTCGATGATTGGTTTACGTTTTTCCAGTATAGGTATAATATCGTCGGACGCGTCCAGGGCAGTCGGTACTTTAAGCAGGATGGCACCGACTAGTCTGTCAATGTGCAGCAACACGAAGAAAATCATGGGGCGAGTCAATGATGACGATAGGATGGGTGGGAATGATGATGATGAAAAGAATGTATACTTCTATAATTGCGATAAAGTGAAGAAATGTCTATATCATGAAAAAGAAGAGTATCGCTCGAAGGCTTCTATAGTCTTGCCCACCCGTTGTCTGCATCGCTCGCCCGTTCATCCCCTATCACAGATCAACCATTCGATATAGCTCCCATTTGTTCTCTATCTTGCCCGTCCTTGTCGCAGATCTGAACAGTAAAAACAGTCGCCAGGACAAATCTAAAAGGTGGACCAGGTCCAGTCGCTGGGAACGCTGGCGGCCGGCAATGCCCTGTCATCCGACTCCTCCTGACTGCCCGATCGCGCACGATTCATCTTTTGCGGCCTGACTGCACCGGCACCAGCACCGGACTCTGCGGCAGGACGATGAATATTCGGCGGATTCATCCACAACTCGTACTCGCGACGACACCGGGGACACGCGCGGCTCGTCAGTCCCGCAGGGGAGAACTCTGCCGCTGGGTTCAGGTTCACCGTGTACTGACTGTGCGCCGAGCAAAAGATACCCCCGCAACGTCGACAGTGGTGCTTGCGCTCTAGAAAGGTAAAAGCCGTCGGGCACGCTCCGCACGTCGACGCTTCCGAGTCCGGTGTCCAGTGCTGACGAGTGACTTCGTTTGCATTGTACGATTCCCGACGACTGCCGCCGCTACCGCGCGAACCAGTGTTGTAATTTTGCGGCGATACGCCTGGCGTATGGGGTGACGACGATGATGTAGCAGGAGAGGTAGAGTTGGTGACAAAGGAGAGACGGGAGTTCGAGTTTGTTCGTAGTGCCGCTGGGCGATAACTCGCTCGCTTCTTTGGCTGCGGCAGGATCTGTAGTGCAGGATTGACCGAGTCCGTCATATTTCCCTATCTCGCGGTACCACTCCTGACTCTGTATCGCTTGGACGCAAGCGACAGAGGTAAGTGTGCGTCGATGTCGTTCGCGAAGTTCTCTCCAAATGCGCCCCGTGACGACCTTGACAGCAGGAGAAGTCCCACGAATAAAGTGCAAGAAGATTGGCACTCCAGAGTAATTGAGAGCCCAGAGAGCACAGGAATGCGCTGCATGATGGCTGACTGGCGAAGGTGGGATACGATACGGTAGAAGCTGGGCGCGGGATGGAGAGAACGGGTGAAGCACAACGAGAAAGGGTTGGAGATGAAAGTGGCTGCGGTTTTGCTTTGGAATCCAATTTCTTCGTCTACCGTACGAATTCTCCTTATTTGCACACCAAGCAATCTTATTCAATGATCCTCATAATCATACATTATTGACATTACACTATTGCCGTGTCTGCTACGCTCTTCCGCTCCACAAAGGCTTGTCCGAAATATCTTCTATGAGCGCGTGAGTTGATCGTGTGGTTCTTTCGTTCAACTTGCCATCTTGACTAAAGTGCTCCACCAAAGACCTCATCTCCGCAGCTTGCACCCGCGCTCACCGCGTCGCGCTTGACACTCGACGGCTGCGATCGCGTCTGGTAACGCTTCGGGGTGAAGAGCGAGTCCCCTTCCTCAAAGTGTTCTTGCTGCTGCGACTGCAGTTTCATGCTCGCCTTGTTTGGTGTAACCATGGGTCCCCCGCTCTTGTGGACGGACGCAGGTTGACTGAGATCTTCCGGGGTGGAATTGTCATTCTCCATGCCCGCTGAGCTAGTGAAAACACCCATGCCAGGTGGTGACGACATGAAGGATGCCAAAGAGTCCAGGTTGTTGTGACTGGTCGGCGACAATGAAAAGTTGGCAATGGCATTGAAATCAAACTGGTTGGCTCCAGTCCCGTTCGTCATGCCCAAATCCTCGAGCAGCTTGTCAAGCTTGAAGCGTGAGGGGGATTGGGGTCCGTCCTTCTGCACATCATCTAGCAGCGTAAACATAGACCTCCATGGACTCGGACTGCTTAGGATCTTCGATGAAAAGCTCTTCTTTGGTGTCTGTAACAAAGCCACTAGATCCTCGATACCGTTGCCACTGGCAGGGCTTGGAGAGGGCATGGCCGGCGGAGTGTTAATGTGAAGCTCGTGCAGTGTCTCACGCGTGGGAGTTCTCGGTCGTCCCTCAATAGCGCCAGACCTACTTTGATTCCCCAGAGCGGCGAACCGCAACTTTTGACTCGTCGAGCTCATCGGAGCAGGCGATGATCGAGTGGCTCGCGTCGACTGCTGGGTTGGCAATCGCTCTGTCGGTCTTGCAGGCGAGGTTCGAACTGCAGCTGACTCGTAGCGATCAGCTTCGCTTGTCAACGGTGCCGAGGACGTTTCGCCGGGCTTCCCACGCGAGTCGACTGGGATTGTCGAGGGGAAATCGGCCTTGCTTTGATCTCCTAGAGCCCTGTTTCGATCCCACAGTTTTTCTGGTCTCATACGGTGCTTTGTTTTCCAATAGACTCCGCAAGCATTGCACAGATTGTGCTTCTTTCCATGCACCTCCAATTGGCGCCAATTCCCGCGAGTCTGAATATTGCCACAATTATAACAGAACTTTATAGGCTGACCATCTTCAAGGGCTCTGAGCAGTTCAGCATCATTTCTCTGCAGTGTTTTCAGGTTTGGCCCAGGAAGTGTACTGCTGACAGAATTAGCAGAATCTTCCTTGACCAGGCCCGGTCGTGGTATGCTTCCGGCGTTCGTGGTTGCAGAGTCCTTCAGTTCTTGCAACTTATCGAGGATCGTTGTGTTAGGACCAGCCATCGTACCAGGCGATTTTGCCTTGAAGAGCTGCTGTATGGCTCCAATGTTATTCTTTGCGGCATTGATAGCCTTGGCCGGACTAAAGTTTATCCCTCTCGTTGGTGCCTTGTTGCTATTGCTCGTGATCTCTGACGCCTTTCTCTTTGTGCCTCGCATTTCCGTGTCAGCAGCAGTGTTGGTGCTCTCTAGGGAGGCAAATTTAGCCAAGGAGGGTGGAGCATTGGCGGCTTCGGTAGCATTCTGCATTGGTAGCGAATTACTACGTGCTACCGCTGAGGGCGGTGGAGCGAATATCTTCATCTGTGGTGGTGAGGACGGTGTCGGCAGTGGTGGAGATGCTGGTTGGCCTCCAGGAGTTCCAACACTGTCAGTGGTTGCCACCCTTTTCTGTTGACCTTGTTGAGTCTGGGCAAAGTTGTGGTTTGTGGTTGCTTGAGTGGCGGCAGCTTGTTGCGCAATCATCCGAGCATGTCGCTGCTGAGAGCTCTGTTGTTGTCTAGCTGTCTTGAGCTGTGCCGACATGCTCTGTGGGTTCTGTCGCCCAGCCAATTCCCGAGCTTTCTGCAAAGTGTTGATCTGGCTATTGTGACCACCATTTCGATTAGTCTGAGCAAGCATGCCATTGGAGTTTCCGGACATGATGGGATTTTGCGAAACACTTCCAGTGGTGTGTTTCATGAACTCACTCCAATTGGAGTAATCAAATGTGGCTGGTAGTGTTCGTGATATTCTCTCGAAGCTCTGCATCGCGGTGATAAAGTCTTGTTGGCTTGACTGGACTACCTGTGAAAGCTTCATGCGGACTTCCAGTACCGTGCCGGACAACGAAGGCTTTACAAAGCCTGTCACGACTTTGGCTAGACGAGCTGGCTGGGATAGACCCCACGATAGCAGGCCTTGACCTTCGTACAAGTCATTCTCGAGTCCTTCGGTAGCATCGAGAGTGTATAGTGAATAATCGATGCTCTTGTCCCCAATCAGTTCTGGACTGTGGTCGCGTCAGTCAAAGCAATGGTCTAGCAGACAAGGTACTCACGAAGCACTGCAGACCGCCAGGGCACACGTTCTAAGGTCGATAGTCGCGACATCTGCTCCGGGAGCTATGGGGCTTGCTGCGACAGTGCCTCCTCGCGCAAGACATTTCGTATCGTTGAATAGATAGTAGACTTTGAGTGTCGCATTGACTTTGTCGATTGTCATCCTAGCGGACAGGACGACACTGCCAGAAAAGCAAGAATATAGTTCCCTCGGTTGGTCTTTGACGTTGCTTTATGCTGGTAACAAGCACACGACTCCAACTTGGTTGCACGCTCTTTTATAAACGACACATGCAATGCAGATGCGATGTGGACCGGTCCTAGTGACTTCTGACAACAAGACTGACCTGATAGCTTACGAACCAAAGTGAATCACGCGAGATACTTGCAAGGAACCGGGTGTAGAGGTGTGCAGAGCAAGAGTGAGAGCGAGGGAATTGAGAGGAGGAAACGAAATGCGTCGCGGACGCGCTTCCCTTTAGACGCGATCAGCCATGAAAAAATGACACAACGAGCGGCTCCGTTCCCGCGCCTCCCGCTTCGTCCACCTTCCACACCTTGGAGCCTTGAGCGGGTGTCTCTCTCGATCTACTGCAGCGCTGCACAGGCATAGGTGTATATCCGTAGTACATGAAACAAGCACAAGCTATAGCTATCTAGAAGTGCTGATTGTTGGAGAGGCTGGCACATATCTAAGGATTATTGTCTATGTACAATACACAAGACTAACAACAAAATTACAATTGGTGTGGACGGAGCTTGTAGCTTATTGAATCTCCTTGCCGAGCTGTGCCAACGCTGGACCGTGCTCCGTGCTCGGTACATAGACTGCCTCGACCGGCTCGCTGGAGATTCCTTCTGCATTGGCCTGTTGGACGAGCCTCGTGCCGCTCGAGGGTGTAGCATGTTCTGCAGTAGTTGTAGCTTGGGGAACGCTTCCGAAAGCACTTGATGACTTGCCAGGTTGTGCTTGGAAGGGATCTGCAGTAGGTAGACCACTGTCTGCAGCTTGATTCCTTTTGCCTTTCATAACATCCTCACTGACGCCGATGCCACCACCAGCCCTTCGCCAGTTCTCAACTTTTCTCGCTCTCGCTTCGCTGGTCAGTTTGAGTAGTGCCAGCCAGTAGTCTTCCTGTACATAATCAAACACGACTTCACCACCAAAGTCACTGTCGAGCTGCGACGGGGGCACATGAAGTGTCAAGTCCTCGTTGAACTTCAATTTCTCACGTGTCAGCGGATCGATGAATGGCGTTATCAGCTTGAAGAAGCCCCATACGAAGAACGGAATGTTGATGACCAGTGCGCGTCCAAGTGTCTCTACATAGTGCGTCTGCAGAATGTTGAGTACTTCACGGCCCTGCCCGATCCCAGGATTCTTATCGCCGGTTGAGCCCTTGTAATTGACTAGCAACGCGAGGTTCTCCACACCGACTGGCATAATGTCGATGACTCTCTCAAGACACCATACCAGATACTGCACTTGCCGAGGGCTGACTTCGGTATTCTGACGTCCGGGAAAGAGGTACAAGCAAGGTCGCTGAGCATTATCAAATCCAAAAATGACCTGTTTGCCCGTCGTCGCCTCGGGCTCAATGTGCTCGGCAGTTATTTTTTCCACTCCATAATCCCTCCTCCATTTGAGCGTCGCCAATACTCGTGACTTTGTCTTTGGTAGATCCCATTTTGTCGCACGGCAGAATCGTAAAATCTGTTCTTTAGAGAGATATAATTGCTCGGAGTCGGAAAAAGTCAGGCCATGTTCGGAGGATTTGAGGTATTCCAGTACTTGATCATATTGACCTTGTTGCACAGCGCTGATGGTCGGATGTGGTTCCGGCAGAGTAGTCGAAGCTGGGTCCACTAAAGGAGTCGTCCGAGCATTTTGCCGACGTACTGGTTTAGTGGTATCAGTAGCGCTTGAACGACCGAATATGCCCATGATAACAATCTAGCGTGCCTTGTGCCAGTCCAGATTAATGCAAGAAACAGGCCATTCAAGATTGGCTACGTGATACCACATGTCACACAAATCGAGTATGTTAACGATTTATATCGTTCCTAATTTGTGACGCATCATCCAAACACTCGTGGTTTAGTGGTAAAATACGCCCTTGCCATGGGCGTGCCACGGGTTCGATTCCCGTCGAGTGTATTTTTTAGCATTTTTTCATGCTGTTCAGCAGACATACCGAAACACGTGCTCAAGTTGAACTGGTGTAATCTATAGATGCAACTGGATGTGTCTCGACTTCGATTTTTACATAGATGCATCCAATAGGTCGAACGCTGCTCTGTGTCACGAAGTGTTTGGCATGCGTTTGTCACTAGATGGGTGACGAAATCAGAGAATTCTATGGCTAGATCTGATGTGAAAAAGGCTCATGAGATGTCTCATCATTTGGAGACAATTGCTGCAGGAGACACAATTTGCTGCAGCAATTGCAAATGGAGAAGGAAAGTTAGTTTTTGTGACAAGACATGAAAAGTGTCATGTTTTGGTTGAGTGAGTGAATTTTGCTACATCAATGCTGCGAGGCCGGTCATAGATTTCACTACTCAGTAAATCAAGAAGTAGAGATTACTGGGATGTTTGGCACTTCCTACTCTTCTGGTCGGAGTCCTCAGACGCGCTACGTCTAATGATACAACACTTCAACACTCGCGAGACTTTCGATGTTTTAGTGGTGATCCTACTAGTCAATGGCCCTGTACTCCATGCCGGATTTATAGCGTGGCAGCTTCGCCGTGGATGGACCGGTCGACCAAGCTACCAACCACTCTCCAAACTCCACCACACGAACAGCACTCAAATCCTCTGGCAGGAATGCAATTCTCATGGTCTTCGCTCATCCTTTCCGCCCTTCCACTTGTCGCCTCACACGCAGCGATCACCGGCATCACTGGAGTGAATGGAGTCAAGGGAAATGCAATGGCAATCACTGATGCCACTCCTCGTACAGGAGCCGGTGCCAGACCATTCCAACAGGACACTTCAGTCATCCGAGTAAGCCCTGTCTGAGTGTGCCAGATGTGCCTCTGCTGACTCGTTAGGATCGCGATATTGCCTCAGGAGCGACATCTGCATGCGGAAAGACTAGAGAGTCTGGGTCCTTCGATATGGTTGCCATGACGGACAAGATCATGGCAGCAAACGGTGGACAATTACCCACCATCCGCGCTGGCGAGGAAGTGACCATGAGTAAGAATCATTCCACAGCAAGTATCTTGTTCTGACGTGTGACAAGCCGTGCATCAAATTAACCAAGACGGTGCTGGACCATTCAGATGCGATCTTTCAGCCGATGGTGGGCAATTCCAAGCGGTCGAGGTTACCAAGAACGTTCCTGGCATTAACGGCTTGTCGGCCACTACGGTGAAGGACATTCCACTCACAATCAGAGTTCCAGCAGGCATGCCAGCCTGTACCGGTGGATCGAACGGAGCGACTTGTATCATCAGGTGTCGAAACTCTGCATTGGCAGGTCCGTTCGGTGGATGTGTGCCCGTCATGTTGGAAGGCGCTGCAGCTGCTACCGACGCGCCAGCAGCGGTGCCGGCAGCTGCAGCTGCAGCTGCTTAACAATGTTAGTAATGAATATAACGTGCTCATAAATGGCGTGAACATCACGATCGTGTTTGCGTGACCTGTGCAGGACAATATAGTTCGAATGTGATCGATTGACGGTGCGTGCGAGAAAGGAACAAGGATGTTAGGTTGTCTTTGTTTTTGGCTTGCCAAAAATGGAGAATATGCCGGTGCCGAGAGCCTTGCATTGGTCAATCTGCCATTCGAGTAAAATTGGCAGGAATGTCCAGAGCCCAAATTCAGGCCAGTAGACATCGACAAAGCTGATTGTGGTTGTCTTTCCAGCCTGCCACAGGAGAAAGTCAGAGAGCCTTTCGACTCCCGATGTACGAATCATGATATCAGGTTCAGGGCATCCAGCTGTCATCAACTCATTCTCGAATTGTGCCTCATCAAGGGCTTCGATCTGATCTGTCGTGAAGTTTCCCTGCTCTGTACGTTCTACAAAGGCATGGACTGCTGCAGTCATTTCGTCTCGACTGGTGTAGGGAAAGCACACATTCAAAGTGGCTCGTGTATTGTGCTCGGTCATTTTTTCAGCGCGGGCAATGACCTTCTGTACATCATCACTGACCATGCCTCTCTGTCCGAGGATTTTGATTCGAATATCGTACTGATCAGCAATATCACCATGTTGGCATAGCTGAAGGAGATTTTCTTTGGCCAAATCCATGAGAACATCCACTTCATACTTGCTGCGCTTGAAATTTTCGATCGAAAAGGCATAGATGGTCACGACCTCAACGCCAGCTTTGTAACACACCTCGAGTATGCCTTTGAGTGATTCGAACCCTAGAGCATGACCTTCCGCAGTCTCCAGGCGATGTAAACGAGCATATCTGCGATTCCCATCCATGACCAGGGCTATGTGACGCGGAATCGGACCCAAGGATAGAGCTGAGATGAGGATAGACTCAAGCTTGTTGCTCAAGTACAACAGCGGAGGAAACCGCAAGAGCCAGTCCAACGAGTTCCCCATGGCCGATAGATTCGAGACTGCCCTGAACTGCCTACTGTAGACCTTTCGTGGCGACGACACACATCTTTCTCAACTGTCCTGGACATTGTCTTGTGTATAGGCTATAGCAACATGAATATCGATCGTGCTCACAGCTTGGCGACGGAAATGTTGCGGGAAGAACTCTTTCATATCCAGCCGCTGATCAGCCCGAATGTGTGGCTGAGCAAACTTTGCTGATCTGCGCCACCAACTCGTGCACGTGATGCAGGTGCGATCACAAATATGTGCTCCAGGGTTAATTCATACGCATCAACGTATACGCGGTACATATGCTCAGAGTCGGAGACTATCGATGGCTGGGACTCTCGGATCGACACGCTAATACACAAGGAATCAGTCTTTAGTATTGCATGTAAGCAAAATGGATGCACTCTGGTGGGCGGAAGCGCACAAATCCACTGCGTTTTCGTGTAGCCTGAATTCGAGGATCAAGGGAAATTTAGTCATTGCTGCTCACGCGCGGTTGTGCACCGGCCTTTCTATACTGCTCAGGTTATCGTTGTTCTCTGCAGCACAGTGCACAGATGTTCATGAGGCGGAGATTTCTGTAAAAGTCTCTTAGTCGGTTGTGCTACGGAATATGGGTGATGCACTATTCAGCCAAATCACGCAAGACCGCCCTACGCACGAGGATCGTCGGCATTCCGGAGACCAACATGTTGTCCCTTGTCACTCGCCTCCTTGTTGTCGGCTTACTCTCGTGTCCATGAGGCTGGCTGGCTGCCATGAAAGTGCGGAATCGATGCTCTCTTCCTAGCCAGACATGCATGCCCCACCCACTAACGAGACAACTGATAACATGACCTTTGTATCACGTCTTTTATTGCTGACTTGCATGATATCGCATCTTGCACAGCCTTCCGGATGTCACGGAGGAATTCATATAACATGACGTCCATCGCACAATGCTTGTTACATTCGCTTAGACATCGTTTGTCAAGAGGCGACCTGATTTGCATTCAGCATGCATGCGAATCTGGCACCCCTGAGCAAGGTCTCGCCCTCTCCCAGTCTCGCGCCCTCAGAGGACAAGTTATTTGTGGTCAGTAGAACCGGAGGGGCAGATTCGGAAAATTCTTCGCTTTATGCGCCAATTCCAGAGTACGAAGGCTTCCACCGCTACGATTCTACCGCTACTTGGACGCACGAGGAAGAAACATCAGTTCGCAGAAAAATCGATTGGCGGATCATGCTCTGGGCATGTGTTATGTTCTGGTCTTTGCAAGTATGTTCATCGTCTTGAGAAGCACGCCCAAGAAGTTAAACTTGATGTAGATTGATCGTGGCAACATCAAGCAGGCTCTGTCTGACAATATGCTCAAAGATCTGCACATGAACACCAATGACTACAACACGGGCATGACGATCTTCTATGTCTCATTCATGGTTGCTGAACTACCTTCACAGCTCATCTCGAAAAAGGTTGGTGCAGACCGGTGGTTGCCCATCCAGATTATGTTGTGGTCCGTCATTACTTTCTCGCAATTTTTTTTGAATGGCAAGACGACATTCTATGTGACGCGATGCCTGATAGGACTGCTTGAAGGCGGCTTCATCCCGGACATGGTGCTATATCTGTCATACTTTTATACTTCTGCAGAGCTGCCAATTCGCCTTGCCTGCTTCTGGGTTGCCAACAGCAGCGCTGATATTTGTGGTGCTTTCATCGCTTATGGGTTGCTTCGACTTCGTGGACACGGGGGCAAGTTTGGATGGCAGTATCTTTTTCTTGTTGAAGGTCTCGTCACATTTACGATCGGCGCATTTTCCTTCTTGTACTTACCAGCATCACCGACACAAACAAGGTCTTTCTTGTCTCCAAAAGGATGGTTCACAGAAAAGGAAGAGATCATCCTCGTCAATCGAGTCTTGCGCGACGATCCTAGTAAAGGCGATAGTGAGCTTTGATTGTTCTTTCTCGTGTCTGGATACTAATGCATCATAGTGCACAACCGTCAGGGTCTGAGTTGGCGCAACTTCTATGATTGCCTCAAGGACTATGATATGTGGCCAATGTATTTGATCGGACTGGTAGTCTTCATCCCTGCACAGCCGCCGAATGCCTACTTGACTCTGACACTCAAGCAATTGGGTTTTGGGACATTTCAAACCAACCTGCTCGTTATACCATCCACGGTCTTACACATCATTCTTCTCTTGTCAATAACGGCTCTGTCAGAAAGGTTCAGAAATGGCAGGATCTGGGTGTCACTTTCGACACCTGTCTGGACACTGATTACATTGGTTGCTCTGTTGAGTATACCATCAAATGAGAATCGCTGGGTCAAGTATGCCATTTCGTCCCTCGTGATTGGTTATCCCTATTGTCACGCGATCCTTGTCGCTTGGACTTCTAGGAATGCAAATACCGTGAGACAGCGAGCCGTTGGTTCAGCCATATACAACATATTCGTGCAAGCTGGCAGCATCGTTGCAACTAACATCTATCGTGACAGCGACAAGCCAGACTATCGAAAGGGCAATCGGGCCTTGGTAGGTATCTCGGTCCTAGGTATCGTGCTCTTCCTCTTTGCGAAAGGATACTACGTATGGCGAAACAGGACTCGAGAGGCTGTTTGGAACTCATGGACGGAGGCAGAACAAATTGAGTACATCAAGACTACTAAGGATCAGGGAAACAAGCGAATAGATTTTAGATTCGCTCACTAGAATCACTTATACACAAGTTCACAAGCAGAACAAACAAAATATGAGAAGATAGAGGTAAATATTAGATATCATTGCTATGAACGCCAGAGTCTTCCAGTACTGGCGCCATTCAGCATTGTGATGAATCATCATTCTTGGCGCTTACTTGATGATTGTCCCTGGACCGCCAATCTTGTCCCTATAGACTGCTCGGCGCCGAGATCCGGTCAAATGTGTACCTGGAGGACAATATCACGAAACTCCAAGTATCGCAAGGGAATAGTTGCATTGCCGGCAGGAGGAAAATCGCGGAAACTGACTTACCCCACCAAACCACCAAAAATAATCGTCAGCCACGGGATTTTTGCCAATCAGTGAATCGATTGTCTCAGTATGCATATCAATCACGCCATTCCATATCACAAACCTTGTGATTTTCGACATTGCGTTATCGAATTGTGCCATGGTAAGGGCTGCCGCTAGTGTAGAGATTTGCCGTGTACTTGTCATGGTGGGTGGTACAGGGCCAGCACTAGAGATTATAAGAGTCGCCCCATTCCGCCTCTATACTTTGTTCATTCACCATAACTACTTTTTCTTCTTCCTGCACAATTGCATAGAATGGCTCCGTCCGTGGCAATCTTGGAACAACCACTGCAGGCTCTCAACTTGACTACCAAACACCCTGCCGCACCGCAGTCGAAGAATGCACCTCTGTATGATGCAGAGGTTCTGGCTCGTTATGAGCCCGAATATGATGTGGACGTGACATACCCACCCCTCGAAGAGTACAACCACATCGATCCGGGTCACAAGGCTACCGGTGCACCCATTGAGGGTGCGACATTGACAAAGCTGACTCCGTCGATCGGAACGGAGATTAGTGGTCGTCAAGTCTCGTCCTTTACGGAGGCGGAACGCAACGAGCTGGCACTGTTGGCGGGACAACGGGGACTCCTCGTCTTTCGTGACCAGGACTTTGCCGAGTGGGGTCTGGAGAAGCAACTCGAGTTTGTACAATACTTTGGCAGGATACACATCCACCCTGCGTCGGCGCACATCAAGGGACACCCAGAGTTCCACATCGTTTCTCGAGGATTCGACAATGCTTCCGCCGACCCGGCACAGGCGCCGAGTAATGCCAATGCAGAGGCATATGAAAAGTCTGCCCGGATCGAGGAGAATGTCGACCTTGGCGAATCAATCTCAAGTCTCGCATGGCACTCGGACGTGTCGTACGAGAAGCAGCCTCCAGGATCCACGTTCCTCTGGATCTTGCAGAATCCAGAGGCTGGTGGAGACACAGTCTTTGCCTCTCAAGTCGAGGCCTACAATCGTCTCTCGCAACCTTTCAAAGATCGTCTCGAAGGTCTGAAAGTTCTGCACAGTGGTGTCGAGCAGGCCGATAATGCCCGAGCGAGAGGCGGACATGTGCGTCGCGCTCCTGTTGAAAACATTCATCCACTCGTGCGCACACACCCAGTCACTGGACAAAAAGCCCTATACGTCAATAAACAATTTTCGCGCCACATCATCGGATACAAGAAGGAAGAATCGGATCTCTTGTTGAATTTTCTGTACGACCATGTGGCCAAGGGCGTCGACTTCCAGGCCAGAGTCAAGTGGTCGCCAGGATCCGTCGTGGTCTGGGACAACCGCGTCACCGTTCACAGTGCGCTCTTGGACTTTAAGAAGAGTGATCAGAGACTGATTGCACGACTTACGCCACAGGCCGAGGTTCCATTTGAGAAACAGTAGTGTCTCGTATAACTGTCATGATATTGTAGATGTCCGTAGATGTGTCAATATAATGATGTACATGGACTTTGTGCAGACTGTTTGACCCTGCGTTGGTTTTCAGCACTGTAAGCCAGCATCGGTCCATTTGTGACAGTGGAATGACGCATCACTCTTGTGAATCTCAGCTTTACATGTCAGGGATATCCAGTGTTGAACAGTCTGAGCTCGGTATGCATTTGTTCTGTTGTCTGCCAGGTGGAGTGCTGACGCGCTGAGTCGAAGTAGTCCGTATATGAAAGAACATATGTTTGTCGAATTACATGCAAGCCATCGGCCAGTCGACAACGATATCTGCTTTTCCATGTAAAGTGTCAAGTCGTTGGTGTTGTTCGGCGCATCAATGACGGGCTAGTGATTCACATACGAGCTGAGCCTCTGACATAGTGTCAAGGCACAGTAGCACGCGAGTCATTGAGATAAAAGGTAAGAACTTCCGCAAGCCGTGTAGACCATGTACGTTGCATTACACAGTGGTCTATTCACTGTGAGGTGTCAGCAATTAAGGGTGATGATGTGCACGACTTCCACTCCGCGTGTTAAATGTCTTGTTTCAAACAGATTGAATGATTGAACAACCCCGCGATGGACCTTGACGACTTGCGAAAGCTAATCCTTGCTTTGCAATACATAAGTGGCTCTCTTCTTGTCTGCTTCACTCCTCAAAACACAATCAAATATGTTCATCTCGAAAGCACTTCAATTCTTCACCATGACAGTCCTTCTGCAGGCGAGCGTTCTGGCAGCTGCCCCAGCTGGTGGACCTCCATCGAGGTCAAGACAGGAAAGAGTAATCCTCCGATCTCATTCGTTCCGCAGAGCTAGCACTAAGTTGAGCAGGCTGACTGCGAGAAAAAATGTATCCCACTAATTGTGAGTGGCCAAGTGGGGGCATATAGTATCTGCCAGTGCAGGTGCGGTGATCTCGCTGAATGTAGCCGAGGCGGAGATCTTGGTGGACCTTGAGATGATATGATGGTATGCAGTCTGTGAGACAATAATCTCAGCTTCTGTGCTTCGAGCGCTACTGTAGGATCTATGCGATAGCAAGAGTACATCTTTTTACATGCCTGGCGAGCTTTCTTTGTGATTCATGACCTGCAACTTGAGGGCGGCCTCAGTTTGGGTGCAGAAAAGGCACAACCTCTATAAGTCATCCGGAAGATGCCTCGGGGATACTGCACGTCTCATAAGACTCAATCAATCATGATTACGAGATTTTGGGCTCACAGAAATCCTAATTGTCAAAAGAAATTCGATGTTGCGAAGTTCGGAATTTCTAACACAAGCAACTGAGCTCCCACACGCGACTACAGTCAAGTCTTGACCACCATGGCCAAACGATACAGACGGCGTACACGAGCTCGAGACGTGTATGAAGCGACATTTCAATCCTGGTTCAGCTGTATGTTGAGTCAATTGCAAGTTGACTCGTCGTAATCAAGTGCAACCCGAAGTCTTCATTTGCGTCGGCCACCCTAGGCCTCTCCGTGTATAAGTCGCGGGAAGTCTGATCGAGATCGGATTCCATATGATATATTATGCATAACATAGGATACTATGCAAGTCGACGTCTACAGGACCTAGGATTAGTTCACCTGTATGGAATCTGGTATCAACGTGACATCTACCGACCTACAAAGCGCTCGGCCCTTCGCTCAAAAGTACATGTCCGAGCGCTGAGACAATCTTCGAAACCAAATCAAGTGCTACGTAGGCAGTCCTGAAACATGTTCTCAATCGTGATGCAGAACATGTCAAGCCATGGTGCCAACAATGTAAGTCAAGGTTTGCTTCGCTGTGCGTGGTGGCTCGTTCTGGTGTACATCTGACACAGTGCTGCCAAGCTTTCATATATGACAACTTCAATGCCTATCAGGCTTTTTGCCGCGTTTCCCATCTGTAGCTGAAATGCTTGGCACATGAAGTTCTGATCATGCTGACTTTTGTTACGAGTCAGCTGAGTCTGCTGCAATGCTATAAATTTGCGTGATTCATTTGCATCCAGACGATCAACAATGCAACTGTATACTGTACTTTTCGCTGTGTCAATGACAATCTTCAGCTCACCTGTGTCTTCTTTCGGTGGTCCCACATACCGACCAGGCCGAGAAAGACCAAATGCACCCATACCGGAAGGGGCAGGGGCGTTCGGACCCGGTCAATTTGGTCTTGGAGGACTGGGAGGACCTGTCGGACTCGATCATCCTGGAGCATTTGGTCCAGGTGGGCCAGGCGAAATTGAAAGAGGCCGCCGTGGCGAGCCCGGTCGCTTCAAGCGAGACGTTCTGGCACTTCTCGACTGAGCAGATCTTACAGGGCTTACTCGATCCTATTTATGAGTAATGCTGAGGGGTCGTGAATTGCGCAGATAACTGACGTTAGCAGTAGTACTACACATATGGGCCAGGATTTCGACGAGCCTGTGTGATGCTGGAGCACCCCCACATGTTGTCGCTGCACCAGATTAGATTCCTCCCAGAACAGCTTCAACCCACAAGTATATAGTCACGTGGTATAAATTTATATCACATTTGACCTGATGTCACAGCTGTAGCTTCAGATTCCCAGTGTCTTGACCACGATATAGCATGAGTCGTGACGCATGTGGCCCACCTTGCTCAAGTACGTTTCGACGGTTGTAGCAAAATATGCTGAAATCCAGAACACTACGATGAATTCTGGCCCATATGAGCATTATAAGAAGACGTTAGTCATGCAGAAATCATATTGTATATAGTGAAGCGTGTGCTGACAAATTGTATCGAATAATTGACTCTGGTCTTGTGTGCTCATGCTGAAACAAGCCGGCATTCGTCAAGTCGTAGTATGTGAGGACATATAAATTGTCTCGAGAGCACATGAATGCCTATAATTCCGGTGTGGTGTCAGAAAACCACATTGAAATACCACAAGGCAGCTGCGAAATACATATGGGGCGCTGATGTTTAGCCTAAATTTCGGAGTATTCGGCATTAGTCTCCGTCGTTGAAGGATGATTGAAGCGTAAATACATATCAAGGTCTTTGCCTTTGGGCGAAGGGAGGACACAACTATTGCAGGAGATGGCAAGTATCAGCGGTTGAAATATGCTTAGATGTATCATTCGTGGCTGTAGCCTGTATACGTGAGCTGTTTCGAGGCAGCCAGGATCTCATATGCATGCAGAACTCAATTTGGGAAAATCATGTATACTTCAGTCGATGTTAGCACATGGACCGCTATAATAAGATGCGATTCGTAAAATGAGGACTCCTGAACAGATGCTGCGAGTAGAAATTATAAAGACCAGCACAACCGCTCACAAAGATCTAACATTATTCAATAAGATAATACATCTCACGAGCAACATGCAACTTTTCAAGGTCTTCTTCACTTGCGCCACTACCATCTCGATGATTTCAGCAATGGCTATTGATCCGCTCGGAGAAGTTGAACCTCAAGCTGTAACACAAGATGTTCGAACTTCCGCCTTGCGTCACGTCGCAGCGTGCTGATACCGACTAGAGCTGGTGCTATCAGAAGTGTAGAAAGGGACCACAAGGCAATTGGCAGCAATGTGTCTGCCGCTGTACAGCGCAGCCCGACGGATGCGTCACACCACCGGGTGCTGACACTGAGGCTTGAGTGGGATAAACAGTCCATCAGCTGGTCGTAGCCACAAAGTACACAATTAATGGCAATGTTATCAATTGACACTTCGTTCATCGATACTATAAATGTTGCTTCCATTACCTGTAATATGTCGCAATTCCTTGTGCAAATCTGGCCTTGAAGCATGCACATGATTACTTGACATGATTCAGCAGTAGCTATGATTCATGTCTTCCGCACGTATAGAGTGCAACCAAGCTGTTGTATAGATAGCGAGCTGAATACGGTTATATCAGGTGCATGGACAACAAGATGATACCCCTTTCATATCAGTTCCACGAACATTATAAAAGCTGCCACGATTCCCATTTTCAGCACAGATTTTCGCAATCATGCTCGCCTTCAAGTTTGTTCAACTCGTGCTCGCTGCTTCTCTAGGAGCCTCTGCTGCAGCCATTGATGACACAAAGCTGTATAGAAGTGGTATACCAAATGCAACCGTAAGCTACAGTCCCGAACAGACTTGGAAGCCTTACTGATGCGCTCAGACTAGATGTATGAATGATTGTATCGCCGGCAACGCCAAGGAAAACTCTGGAACCTGTTACAATTTCTGCTACCCACCACCTCACAAAGATGAGGAGACAGTATGATTGACGAATCGTGTCGACATGGCAAAATGAAATGTCAAAGGACCAATCAGTCAGGAGTAACGACCTGCGAGTCAAATGAATTCTTCCGTGCGGGAATAAGAAGAAATGAGTGCTAATCAATAAACACATTCATCCAAATAAACCCGATGCGTGTAAACAAAGTGAATATACATGTGATGTCGTGCTGAAATGCCATATAAGCCGTGTTCTCGCTCACTAAACTTGTCCGTTGTCCTTTCATCATGCTCGCCTCCAAGGTCTTGCAAGTTATCACCGTCATGTTCTTAAGTGTAGCAGCTGTGCCAGACGAGCCGCCTGGACTATCACATATCAATCTCCCAACTGTGAGCAGGTCTTGCGGAATCTGATGAACTTGTACTGATAAGCACAGCCTGCCTGTATCGAAAAGTGTCTTAAGGACAATCCAAAGCTGGGTAGAGCGACATGTTGGCGCCGATGCGAACCTGGTTTCTCGAACTTGCAAAAGCGGATTCCACGCCCAGTAAGTCCCAGTAATATCGAAATAGAAGGATTTACTGATTCGTCAAGCTCACTTGTGCTCAAAGATGTCTGCGAGAGCACCCTGACGTTGGCTATGCAGACTGTATGCAAGGTTGTGACCACGATTTCTTCGAGTAGAATAAGTCATTGAGCAGCACACATCAAACACCATAAGTTTTCATTTGTTCGAGTCATTGCAGTGGTAGTCTGAAGTGAAATGAACACACGACCGATGTTTTGAATTGTCTGGCCTCTTCCACAAGCTTGTTGCGGGTTCGACTTGTCTTTGTGTGATGATCCGCATCCGATACCACAGCGCAATTGATTGAGTACACATTTGCCTTCAGGACTTTATAAGCTGTCTCTGCCTCCAAAAACTTGTCAAGCATTCGTAGTCATGCAAATCTCTCAGATTGCTCAATTATTGCTCACGAATCTCGTCAACATCTCAGCTGTTGCATTGGAAATGTTAGACATTGCAGAAAGAGATCTGCAGCCAGTGAAGTCCATGTATCTGTATCAAATGTGACGTTTCGCTGGTGCTCTATAGCCGATTTGCATGGACCGATATCTTGCTAGGCATGGTCACGATGCTTATGCAGACTGCATGCAATTGTGTCATCACGTATGGAAAATTGTATGAGCAGAAGTTCTAGCGTTCACTCTTGTTGCTCGCACTAGTGCTGAACAGATCGACAGCGAACAATGAGAAAGTCTGCACGCGAGGGCTTGATCATCGTGCATATGTATCTGCAGAGAAACATGTGTGGCACAAATAACAAGATTTGAGAATCAGATAACAAGTCTATTGTCGAACAAAAGTTGACACATTTATTGTTTTGACGTGCTGAATCTCTAATTGCGCTGTGATTTGGTTTACGATTTGCACAGCTGGGCAATAGTGGTAAAATGAGATTTGATCTGCACGCAATCTTGAACACTGCGTGCTCTTGACTATCTGTCACAATCTTCCAATATTAACATCTGTAGACTCGGATATACATGTATGTTCAACAGATGAAGTGATCTAGAGGTCACATGTGACATCTGATGTTGTGCTTTCAGTTTTGCTCGAGCTCATATACCTAGCCTGTTGAGTAATTTCATCTGACATGAGTCATGATCCGATGAGTGATAACGGCGAGGTCACAGTGTATATAAAAGCTACATGTCCTTCAATTGTGTATTTGTTATCCAGACAACTCATCCACTAAAATCATGCTCGGAAACAAATTCATACGACTTATCGCCATGGTTATTCTCGGGGCTTCAGCTGCAGCTGTCGCAATCGACTCAACTGACGAGCTTTCTGGGGAGCTCAAGAAGATTCACGACCACGTGAGTTGATCGTCGTCGAAGGACCCGTTCATTATCATTACTAAAATGTCTAGACTGCATGCATGCGAGACTGCTACCGCACGTACAATGACTGTCAGTGCAGATGTACTGGCAACCCTCTCAACTGTCAGAAGGCTTAGATCGCCGAAACACCAAACTGTCAGAAGGCTTAGATCGCCGAAACACCACGGAACAATCTTCTGAAAACATATATGCGGCCAGAATCACAATATCATGGTACAAGCCACATAGCATGACATATAACAACAAAAGCGTACAATCTTAGTTCGCGAAATGAATTGTTACATGTCCAATCTTTATGCCGCATGTGAGCTTGGTCATCACTGCTTTTGCCTTGCTAGATTTGCAAACCTTCTTGTTTAGAAATGGTTGGAGACCTTTTCGATAGCTCCTATACTTCTACTGTCTTGACCACTCACACTCACGAAAGCTATATGAGTGTCAAGTGGTTTGATCTTTGCCTGATCTACAGTACATAAAAAGTGCTGCTGATAGTCGACAATTGCAACACGTCCAGAAGATTAAGATACTGTAAACGAAAATTCGCAAGACGTCCGATCAAATCATCATCTCCACAACTATTGCGATTGCCATAGTGCTTTCAACAGTGACTTCTCCATAGCGAGCAATCCGACTGATGAATTGACTCTTCAAGATGATAAGATGATGCTCTTTTCACAATTGCAAGTCTTTATGAATCCAAAGTCGATGGCCATAGCCTGCCTGTGTACGAAAGTGTTCCTACAATTCCTTAATAAAGAATGGAAGATTGGCGTATGCCAATTGTCTTTGCAAATGTGGTGGATGCCTCGAATTACGTTCATTGAAGTGATGATAGAAATCATATAACGATAGCCTGCAACTGTAGGAGTACTTAGGCACTCGGCTCCTATTGTCTGAACTTCTGAGATTGCATGTCCAATCCGTTGAAGCATCAATATACAGCGTCTTTGCTCAAGTGTTGTATCTCATGTCTGATGAAACAAGATACTATCCATGCAGCCACTGCTGTGAACCCGTTGTCATTCAAACCCAGTGTAGATGTAGCTGCTCTAATATTCATCGCGATCGGCTTGATCGTCGGGTCTGAATAGATTCTGAAAAGGCATCCTCGTGGAAGGATCGTCCTTTGCTAAACCCGCATGACCCCAACAATCTGTATGAAACTCAAGAATGTGATGCGCGCATGGTCAAGCATATATACTAGCTAGAGCATGGAAAGTGGTCTCAGTCGAGTCGATGTTATGTAGCACGTATCCTTGCCCACTAGGATGAATGTAGCTCACACTCTGCAGCTCGCTAATTATGCTCATCTCTCGAGCAGTTCAAGTTAATTCTATGCTTCTGTGCGCAGTAGTTGCTGTAGCAATCGATCCATCGACCGAGCTGGAACGAAAACCGGACTACGTGAGCATAACCGCGGCTATGTCGATATCATGGCTAAATCACGCAGCGAACATGTAGAGGAAGGTGTGAAAAGGCTCGCGTCACCGGGGCAACTTACACCGAATTTGGCCAATGCTTGTGCAGATGCGGCAATATGTTCTATTGTACTTGAAAGTCAGATTGCTTGAAGTCGACAAAGATGTTACTTCTCACACATTCTTTAGCGCCGTACGCGTGATGCACACAAATTCTTTTGCAGTTCTTTCGACACGTCCTTTTATCTCCATTCCTGAGTGTCTCCATACACCCGAGCAGTATCCTTGCTGTCCTTTAGCGTAAGCTTAAGCCCGGGTAGGCCTGGAGCAACCATTGGTCGGGACGACATCAACAGCTGATTAAACCGAATGGTCACCTAAACAGAATCGCCCCCAAGACCTTACCGAGCTTGCAAAAAATTGGCGCCAAAGCTTTGCTATCCACGCGCGGTGATGTCGCTCAACGCGACATGTCGATTAGTGGCTACATATGCTGCTTTGCTTATGCTATGCAACTGCTGATCTTCGCACTGAATTGAGGGAAGAAGGTTGCGGGTAAGAAAGAAATGGTGCTATAAGTTCTAGATGTATATCTTGCATTTAGATTTTTGCTTGACGTATCAGAATGTGACACATATTTCAACAGCAAAACAAGTCGCTACAAGCACGAAAAGATCGTCTCGGAGTTTATACCGGGAAAACTCCGAGTAAATGTGCATCCTCTTCAAAGTCTAGACTGTCTAACACAAGCTGCTAAAGTGTGCGTAATTGCTGGTCCATATGACGGACTAGAGTCAAAAAAACAGGCTGAAACGACGAACTAATCAAAATCAAGATGATCATCGTGTAAACCACTCCATGCACATATGTTTTAACGGATGATCCTTTGACTTGAACGTGCATATCAATATGACTGGTGGGTCATGCCGATTACTCGCTAGCAGTGGCGCCACTTCTGGTTAGACCTATCCACCCACACACGCACTGAGTGATTGAATGGGTGGGCGGAGCATGTGTAACACTGGAAGCAATATAATGCAGCGACAGAAGAGGATAGATAGACAGAAAGATAGACGCCGACTTTCCAAAAGATATAAAGCCTCAAGTCGCCATATCTTCTGCTTGAGTTCTGCTCAACAACGATTCGCACGATCATAGAACAACTTTGACAATGTATGCATACACATTCCTTCAGCTGATGTCCGTCGTCATTCTCGGAGCGTCAGCGGCAGCCATCAACCTCGAACAGAGTGCAGCAGATCTTCTGCCTCGAGTAAGTCTATGCCATCCTTGAAGGAACATCAAGCTGACAGATACAGTCGAACTGCATGCAGATTTGCGAGAAACAAAGCTCCCTTTCTAATTGTTTCTGCCATTGCTTTTCGCAGACAAGGCAGTGTGCCGGAATAGGGAAAGAGAGAAGCTCGCCATCTGAAGAAATTACAGAGTAGAACGAGACATTAAATGCTGCAAAATTGATGCTCAGTGCTACAATCCACTCAATAGCACACAGACGATTCCAACCTGAGATCAAATCTAATGATCATTAATGTAATGTGAGCGCAATTGCAAGAACGTTGCTATTTGTGCTGAATAACCAGATGCTGAAATTGTGTGCCAGTGAACCACGGGATATGGGGTTATGTGCTTGTATAGTGGAGATTCGGATCCCTCTCAACTGCGAGCATGCTGCTTGGTAGATATTACACTGGTGTATAGAATTGATAGATAGATCATGATTGAGCAAGGAATGGTCAGATTATCACGCAATTGTGCGGCTTACTGTCCAATCCACTCTTTGACTGATGATCCTTACGAATAGACAGTCTTGAATTTCGCCACTCATTGATTGTATTCGAGGCCGTCCGATGAAAGGGCACCAAACTTGGCAAATAAGTAATCTCGGAAGTAATTCGATCTCGCTTGCCAAGGTCCCGTTGCTGAAGCCTTGGGAAGCTGGGACTGGCCTTGCTTGACATAGGTCGAAGTCAGATTCAGGACATTTACCGATTTCATAGCTTCACCATCCTTCGCCCGAGCCACGACGTATCTGCTATCACGTTGCTCGAGCTCCTTCAGTAGACGGCAAACAACCAAGGCAGTACAATCAGCACCCAGTGTCCATGAGGCTGATGTGTACCCAATGACAAACGCACAATTTGGAACATCCTGAAGCATAAGGCCGCGCCAGATGTACTTGTCACCTATGTTGATTGGTTTCCCATCGACGGTGATTTTGGCGCCGCCAGCCATTTGTAATTTCAAGCCAGTGGCAAGCACTACAATGTCTGCTTCCAAGGCGTCGCCGGTATCGAGCTTGATGCTGTTCGAAGTCATGTCTGTAATCTTTCCAGTGACGACATTAGCTTTGCCATCACGAATACTCTTGAAGAAGTCCCCGTCCGGGCTCATACACAGTCTCTGTTCCCAAGGGTTGTAGGTCGGATTGAAATGCGGGTCGTGCGAAAGAGTGGGTGGTAATTCTTTGAGTGTGCGTGCTTTGATCATCTTGCGCGCGGCATTCGGGAATGTTCGACAGAATGTGACGAAGAAGTATGGAAGAATGAGGTATCGAACATATGAGATGGCGAAAACGAAGAACTTTGGAAACCAGGAAGGGTATTTCGGCACCTGATTGGGCAAGGTCATCACATAGCTGGGACTTCTCTGCAGCATCGTGACTTTGGCAGCTTTGTCTGCCATGTTCGGAAGCAAGGTAACTGCAGTCGCTCCACTACCGACGATGACGACTTTCTTGTTGTCGTAGTTGAGGTCTTCCGGCCAAAATTGCGGATACACAATTTTGCCCTTGAAATTCTCAATGCCAGCGACATCTGCTTTAAGTGATTCGTGGTAATTGTAGTATCCAGTGCCAAGTATAACGAACTTTGCCGTCATTGTACGCGGCCCATCCTTGGTATCTACCTTGATTGACCAGATGGCTTTTTCAGAATTCCAGTCCAGCGCAGTTACTTTCTGATTGTACTGAATCTTCTTGTCGATGCCGTACTCGTGGGCGGCCTCCGTCATGTAATCAGTAATCTGTTGACCATTGGCGAATCGTGTAGTTCCGGACCATGGTTTCCATGCGAAACCAAACGTGAACAGATCCGAGTCGGAGCGGATGCCAGGATACTTGAAGAGAGCCCATGTGCCGCCAAGCGTGTCCCTAGCCTCCAATATCGTGTAGTCACATGTGGGAGCTGAAGTCTGGATCCGCTGTGCAGCATTGATGCCAGAGATGCCCGCACCAATGATGATCATGTCATAGTCTGCCTGCATCGTGTCCGAGTGTAGATGCTAGGATATTCAAGCCGTAGTCGCCAGTGGTAAAGACAAAGTCGCTAACGGTCCAGCTCAATCACATAAAGTAGTCATAGTCATGGCCATGGGTCATATATATCTCTATAATGATTGTATAGTACTAGTAGACCGACTTCTCCACAGAATCCCGCGGCCGAAGCAACTTTCAGCCACCCGAGGCTCTGCGCTATTCACGTGACTTGCCGAGGTATCCGTGCTTCCCGGAAATCCCGAGAACTTTCCCACGAACGCTGCAGTGAGAAGAAGCTCCAAAGGTTGCAAGCTCGAGCTTGAATCAAAGTCGGACTCCACAATTTTCCTCGAGAGGTCTGGACTCGCTGCAAACTGCAGTCGCTCGCGAATTGACGTCAAATATCAGGTTGTGTCTTCCGGTTTAAGCTTTCCATCGCATGGGTGGCATGGATTTTCGCGCCTTCTTGCGGGTTTTGACCAGAATTGTCGAGACGTGTTATGAGTCGTGATGGGCCCCGCGGTTGTACTCAATCTTGACATTGACATGATTGTACCCATACGTTGCTGTCGTGACTATCCTTGCTACGAGTGCCTCGGGTTTGCTGACCATCCTTTGTCATGATAGCCTGATGGGTCATCGTCCACGATAGAATTATGCAGACGAAGCATCGCGCAGCTGTCTCTATTCTCATTGCGGTGTACCAGACCGCAGTATCAGTCATCTTGACCTGTCGATTGCTGCGGTCGCCGCTTCTTGCAAGGTCGCAAAGGCACTCGTCTCTGTTGGCAAGAGCACGTAAAGTCTCGGTCGCAAGTTATTCTCTGTGGGTATCTTTCTCCTTGGCCTGGGTATTTCTTGTGGTGTCTGGTTACCTGGTGACTTCGGACAATTTTCAAGCCACAAGAGTCTGCGACACGAGTTTCTATGTCTGTTTCTACTTCTACATTCTGACCAAGTTCACCCTCTATCTCTTCGTCATCGAACGCGCGCATGTAGTCAAGGGTGGGAGTCGTAGACAGGACACGATGTACTGGCTCAATTATGCAATTCTCCTACCGTCGGTCTCTTTTTTGGTTGCGGCTTCCTTTTGCAAGTCGACACGATGGCTGTACGTGTATGTCAGGTGGCTGACTGCATCAGATTCATACAAAGAGGTCAAGAACGGTATATGCTATCTCGGTGTAGCACGCAAGATCACGATACCCCTTCTTGTGTACGACGTCGCCGTCAGCATATTCTGGTGTGCACAATTTCTGATACCGCTCCTCAACACTGGCGTCAACAAAGAGAACAAATGGCATTTTGCACGTCGAAAAGACCTTGGCCCTAGTCAGCGAGCTCTTCGCAAAGTGGCAATACGGACTCTCTTGGCTACAGCCGGAATGATGATCATAGTCCTGATCAATGTCTTCCAGCAGATACTGACGAATGAGCGAGAGGAAGCTTGGATATTGCTGCTTGCGTGTTCCACGGAAGTGACCTTGACTGCGGTCATTGTATGTGACTCTTCATACCCGTAGCTGTACTAACTCATGCTAGCTACACGTTGCCACCGGGAACAAGAACTTTGACGATGACGACCATTCGCGGGCTCCGACGATACATCTTTCGAGCTGTAATGCGAAGTCGACTGACCACTCAAACACAATCGCGACGTCTGTCAACGTTTCGTCTCTACCACAAAGCTTCGTGGATCCTGATGACAGGCTGGCCTCAAGCACGAGCGTCGCAACACAGACATCATGCTTCGACGAATATGCGACAATTGTAACCCTCGAGATCGATGATGCTCCATGATAAGATGCGACATCGAGCAAGAACAAAGTATACACTCATACTCTTTTGATCAATGTTGTGCAAGCTAAGATTCAGCCAGTGATTTTTCGAGCTGGCATGGATAAATACGCATCTTGCACATCCAATAGACAAGGCGTACGAGCAGTCGGGAACGTCCGCATACTGGGAACAGTCAAAGAACCAGTGACGCAGATTCATCAACGTACTGACAGTCCGTATCATACTGCCAGCATCTTGCGAGTCTTTATATATTCTGTATACTTCTGGTCTATGGTATATATTTTGTTTTGTTCTGGTCGGCGTGGTAATGCAGCAGACATGAGCACGTATGAGCATGTGCATCCAAAAGAGTCAAATTAAACGAACTTCCATTCCAGAGGCGTCGATGACTCCTGTACACATGAACTTGTACCCTGAAGCAAATCAACACAACTTCCGAGCCCTGAATATGCTACTGATACGTGTTATTCCTTCCTTCGTAGTCGCATGTCATGCGATTTGTGATATCATCTGGTCTCTACTTCTATGCAATACCACGACAAAATGTCTCCAGCATCTGCTCACATGCAACTCGGTAGTGCTCGAATCATGCTGGAGACTGATTCAGAGTCATGTCGACAAGCTAGTGCTTGATGCTGACAATCTTATCCACTTCAGCAGCTCAGCAGCTGCAAATCTCAAATTACTGCGGTGAGCATCCGAACAAAATAAAATCTACTGATCACATTTTCTAGAAAGTTTTGTTGATTTGCTGCAAGTCAAACCTCTATTTCTATATACGCTACTATGATGTATGCTGGGATATTACAGTCTTGTAAAATCATAACCCTTTTTCATCTAATGAGTGTCAAGCGAGGATGTTTGATACTCTAATTCAATTCAAAGCTTCCTTTCTTGTGTTGCACGTCCATCATGACATCTGATTCAGCGAGACAATATCCACCAGAAGAAGATTTGACCACATGTTCCGTCATGAAGATGCGTCAATCGATAATGGAGTCAAGATCACGATAATGGACAGAAGTCTTCAATAACTTGATATCCGCACTGTGTACGAACTTTGGTCATTTGAGTTAGAAGAGAGTGGATACCAGAGCTGAATGTGCAAGAGCACGCATCGATCGCGTACCGTCGCTTTGGTAAGCTCCAGCCAGGCGTGACCTTCTGGCCTGGTGCTTATCTATGTATCAAACATTGCATCTGTTCTAGAATATTTTGTGCACAAGCAGTAGATAAACACAACGTTAGTTATCTGGATATGCTGCTGATCCGGGTTCTCCGTCCTACGATTATGTGGTAGGGTGAACAATCTGCCTGATCTTTACTTGTATGCGATGTCCCGATACATCGCACGATACCGATACAGTTGTGGCTCAATAGACTGCTGAAAAGGAAATGAGAGTTCTAGTGCACCATTTTTCCATCTAGCGAGAACATGTTCAGTCAGTAATTCGGCTGTCTGCCAGCTGCAGGCAAACAAACGAAATGAGCCTCCGAGAATTACTCATCAACTGTCAAGGGAAGTTCGTGTGTTAGTAGTGGCTACAGCCCATATCTGAACCTTTCACACCAAATCCAAAATTATCTCTTACTGCTCTACACGTACATCATGGCGTCTCACTCAACCAGGTTGTATCTACCAGAAGAGGATTTGACCACTTTTCTCGAGATAAAGGATACATTGATCGAGAACGGAGTCAAGATCACGGTCGACAATCTTCTAGCTATCTGGAAAATGTGCCATCTGATGCCACATTTCAGTGTTTTGACTGTGTTTTTTGAGCTGGGCAAAGCGTCAGCTGCCTATCTGCATATACTCGAGAGGCACGAAGAACAATTTGCTAATTTTAACATCGCCTCCCCATACCGCGCCATAAACGATTCCATCTGTGGCCCACAAATCAAACACGATGAGAACCATGAAGGCCCGATCTCTATCATTTTAGACGATGCGGGCGAACAAGTGTTCGTCTACTGTTGCGTGGCTGACAATGGGTTCGTCGTCACAGCTTTCCCGTTGGGCTTGGATTCATTGAAGCAATTCTTCAGACAACAAAGCGCCACACTCAAGCTGCCAAATGATATGCACTCGCGGTATTACACGAAACATGAAGCTGAAGAGGCGCTTTTCGGTCTCAAAAGAGAGAATACCCGGTCTTCTCAAACTTCTAGTCCAAGATCTCCACAAAACCCAAAAGACTGTCAAATTTACGTTATGAAGACCGTCCAATGCTACCTTCATGTTTCATTCGTTGGCCGCACCGACTATGATCTCTTCACGCATACGCTCTTCTCCGACCAAGGACTACTTTCACAAGAGCTGATCGATCGATTCGAAACATTCAACAAATCGTTCTACGATGGCATCCTTTCTACTGATCGCGACTCGTCCGATAAGGAGATCACGCAGCAGCTCACAGCCCTCGATCTAGCTTATAGCTTGCAATCAGAACTGAGAAAGGCTGGCGACCACTTCAAAGTTTATGGTGAGTTCGATATTGAGGACAATGATCCTGGAGTCTGTATCGCGGCTACGGGTCAAAATCTCAGGCTCGCACGGCGATTGGTCATTGCTGACCTGCTCGAGAAAACACCGGATTACGACTTCACCTTCTCGCAAGAGCTTTCAAGTTCTCACATCGGCGATAGCTCGTCCCCAACAAAACTATCTGTGGGGCAGACATCCTATATTCCAAAATTCTCTGTCAAGTGAGTGTAGTCATTCAACACTTTTGCAACATCGTTGTAAAAGAAAGATCTCGTTTCGAAAAGTTCGATCCGCAATTTTTAGGTTTGTGGAATTCCTTGAAGTACCTTATGACAGGTGTAGTATGGCTACATCCCAAAATTATCGCTTTTGACCCTCTCAAATGAGTATGGTACGTGTGTTATTCAAGCTAACCTTCATCTGTTCAAATGCTGCAAGTGCGATAAGAAATGCAAGACAAAGCAGCTAAGTGTCTCAACATCTGGCATCTAGCTATACACTCATACATATATATGTCTTATACTGCTAGTACGACCTCAAAAGTGCATATATATGAACAGTATATATATTAGACCAAGTCGTCCCGAGATCAGTGGCTCACAAGCTTTTGATTGCGAGCTAATCAGATTCTCAGCACATGTTGGTCTCGTAGAATAACTCGGAGCTCGAAATCTCGTTCGGGAGCTTTCATCTGAGACTGGTCATTTGATCAGTAATTTAATGTCAACTGATGGCAAATTATCGTTCACTATATCATTCATTTCCTTCTGCAGTCCGACGAACTGGCAAATCTGTCGACCGTCATTGAGATCACCACCCCTCCGGGCCGACGAACAAGCACATGACAACAGCTGCACAAGATCGTCCGCCGCCGTCAGACGAATGAAATTGTGAGTGATCTCACAGACGAGCGGATGGAACAGCTGGAGGACAGACTTCAAGATGCCCAGACAGCTATCCAGGACTTGCAGAAGAAGAATGCAAAGTATCGCACAAAGATCCAAGAACACTGTATCAAGTTACAGTATCTGGATGTAATGATTGTCAACCTGCAGATCGAGAAACGAGAACTGCAGGTCTCCAATGATACTTTACGCATAGAGAAAGAAGCCCTGCAGTTTGAGCAAGACATACTCAACGTAGGAATCCTTGCAAAAGTGGCCCTACGAGGATCTGAATTACGCCGGTATGAATCAACTGTACCACGGATGTGAGCTTAGAGCACGCCAAGGCATTAGGGATTACCCCTGATGCCGACAAGAGCTCTAGAGCCCACAGCCGTGAGTCCAGCTATGGCGATGCACGAATCTCTGCAGCTTCATGAAGCTGGCTCGGCTTCACACAAAACCACACAAATCCGCACGACGTGAAGCTGGCTCGACTTCACACGGACTCACACGAATCTGCACGATGTGTAGCTGGCTCGACTTCACACGAAACCACACGAATTCGCACGACGTGAAGCTGGCTCAAATCCACACGAATTCACACGAATTCACACGAATTCACACGACGTGTAGCTGGCTCGACTTCACACACATTCACACGAAACCACACGAATTTGCACGACGTGTAGCTAGCTCAACTTCACACGGATTCACACGAAATCACACAAATTTGCACGACATGAAGCTGGCTCAACTCAACCATAGTAGTACTGAGAAGGATAGTATTACCAAAAGGGGACAATTACCAGATTAGGTCGTGGCTGAAACACTTTATGCAAGGGGTGCATGGTGGCTGACCCAAAATGTGGAACGTGCCGTAGCAACGTAGTCCTGCCTCTTTCCTGTGTTATTATGAGCTAGAAGGTGCGAAAGTGGATAAAAGACATGGGGAAAGTACATTTCATTCACTCTCGTTCACTCATTATCCCCATTACCCCATACCCTAGCCCAGTAACGCTTTAGGCTAACGCCTAACCGCTAACCTACCCCTATTCTCAGACGGATCGTCCGGCAAAATCCTGAAAACTCAGCCGCTGATTGGCTCAAGCGCCCCGTATAACCCGTACTCTTATCGATGGTGGCGTCTCAGACGGATCGTCTGGCAAAATGAATCTCAGCCAATCATCCACGTATCGTCTGGCAAAATTCCTCACGTTAGAGAAAACTCACTTTTTGTGGCGCGTATTGTCTGGCAAAAGCTCAGACGTGCACTATGAGGCCCAGTCCCATGGCTACCCGGCTTGAGCTTCTCTGCTCAGGTAATCTTTACAGCTTGCACGGCTAGTACCTCTACTACAGATATAATTGCACAGCTTCTCTGCATAGCG